>JALGPX010000024.1:30274-97678 GCA_023515795.1 Amoeboaphelidium occidentale | reverse complement strand
TGATTTCACTGGAGAGCTTCCAAGATAGACTTTGCTGCCGTTCTTTCCTCTGCTGACAAAGAATTTTCTAAAGCGCAGTAAAATCCCGGGTTGATCTTGGCCAATTCGCCCATAGACTGCTTAAACAGCTGATAAGCGTCCAAATTATCCAAAGGTGATTCTTCATAAACTTCCTCCTCTAGCTCTTCAGAATAATAACCGTCGTCATCATCGTCATCTGCATGTCCATTCAAAGCCACTTCTCCATCTCCATCTAGTTGATCTAACATTTCCAAATACTCTGCTTCGTTATCAGGAACATCGTCTCCGTCTTCAATGTCATAAGTCTCATCATCTTCAGTGGTTGCATCTTCGGTGTTTTGAATCTCTTCAGTGCTTTCTTCAGTCGAATCTTCTCCTTCGTATAATTTCTTCAAGCTTTCTCTGTTTTCAATTGCAGTGCTTAGGGTAGACAGACTCTTAACGACACTCTTCATAATGAAAGGGAAAGAATCATTTAAATCAGTGAATATCTGCTGGTTTCTTGTAGATTCTGCAATCAAAGACAGCAAAGACGCAATTACAATCTTCTTATCATTCACACGGGACAATTTGTCAATATTTTGACTAAGAACAGTAAAGAATCCAGTCAAAGGTCCATAATTCTTCATTAGAGCAATAACTGTTGCAGGAGAGTAGTTAATGCAGTGTAGAACTGTATCAAAACATTCAACAATGAGTTTGATGGATGATTTTTCGCCTTTGCTGACACAGAATGCCAATGATTTCATGCTACAATCTAAAAATGATGGAACATGCTGGTCAACGTAAGGTTTGCAGTGCATAAGCAAAGCTTCCATTGTTTTCAAACCGAACACTGCATCTGAAGAAACTCCATGAGTGAGATCTTCCTGGCTGAATTGTTGCGAAATAAATTTCAATAACAAACTCAAAGCATGCTCATTAGAACAAAATAGATCTTTGCCATATGAGATGTAGTTGTCAATTATTGGAAAAACTTCCTCAATATAATCGCATCCTTCTTCAATAATCAATGCACATATTGGTTCAAACATAGACCACATATTGGCAGAAATAACCTTCTGTTGAAACTGGAAACAGTTAAGCATCTCGAAAACTTCTTCAAAATAGTCATAGAACTTCTTATCTAAGACGTACTTAATGCAAGGGATCATTTGTTCTTCAAGCTGCAATAGAAGTCCCAGCTGCTTTTTCTTGAGCTCAATTTTTTCTGGTGCTTTCGAGATTTCTTCTTCCTCCGGTAGTTGAACAGAAAGAATGATAGTATTGATTGTTTTAAGCATTCCCAATCCCATAAGGACCTTATCGCTATCATCAAATTCAGTCGATGCTCCTTGTGTTTCGGCCAGCAATCTCATAAATGTATCCCTTAATTGAACTGAAAGTTGTGAAGCAAAAGGAGCAACTTCATTAGGGAACATTTCGACTAGTCTCTCCATTGCGGTAGCAAGAGTGTCAACATCGCTTTCGTGGGCCAACTTCAAGTAAAGTTCCATAAGCAAGGCTACATGTGCACTAATGTGTTTTGAGACATCACGGCGTTCAAAAACAAACATTAAGGCATTAGCCGCATAGATCCTTAGAGGAAGATCTTTGGAAGCATCCATCAGTTTAACCAATTCCTCAAACAAAACAAGCCATCCTTGTGCCCCAGAGTTAGATTGTGAAACCAAGCCATCAAGCAGAACTTCATCATGATAGTCTTCTTCGCAGAAACTTTGGATAACAGAACAAGCTCTAGTTAGCAATAAACCGTCATTGGATCCTAATAGAGGCACAACAAATTGCAATAAGATCGTCCCAATTTGGTTTTTCATGCCGGCCTTGTCTTCCATCAAAATCTCAGACAATGAACGAAGGATGCAGAGGGCACCATCAAGTTTTGGTGCATCCTTTGAATGGTTGACCAAAATATTATTCACAAACTGTAGCACCATCATATAAGAATCCTTTCTTCTTTCTTTGATCAAGTTTACAATGCATCTTGAAGCAGCAGTTTGAACACTCTCAAAATCTTCTATAGGATCAAACTTCTTTCTGACATATTCTGCTGGATCATCTTCAAATAATTCTTTATCTTCTTCCGTGTAGCAAAGAAGAGGAAACAAAAAGTTGCAGACAATTGATTCAATGTGAGGCTTGACAACCTTCCAAGTGGTTTTGTGTTTAAACAAATCCTCGTGGAACTCAACAAGAACTAGCATAACTTTCCTTGGGATCCACATTCCCTTCGAGATTTTATCAGTCAATGCTAAGATAGCAATAGTTAATGCTTCTGCATACTTTTCCATAAACATTTTCGCAAATCCCTTGTACTGCGCCTGGCGGAAGGTTTCAAGAGCTGGATTTCCGTAACGGCTAAATAACTTGTACAAAGATCTGATGGCCCATTTCTTTGCCTTCCACCAAGGATTAATCGAAGCGGCTTCTCTGTTTTCAACAGCAACTGCAGGAAAATCTTTGGATAAAATATTTGCAAGCAAAGTGCACCATTGAACAACTGATGCTTCAACCATCAAGCATTTGGATAAGTCAAAGTCGATCGCAGAGAAATAAGTCTTTGAGATCAACTTGATCATATAACCAGCATCTTCGTTTGAGTACTCGCAACCAAGCAACTGATTAGCAATCGACAACAGATTTCCTCCAACAGAACTCATAACATTATCAATGGGACGACGATTCTGTAACCTTTTATACCGAAAGATCTTGATAACTTGCTCAATACCAATAAGACCAGCAGTCATCAACTTTGTATCAGAAGATTGCAATAACTGCGCGCACTGTTCAACGAAGCCAGGCCATTTAGCAGGAAAGTCCTTAGCCAATGCAGTGTGGACACAGACAATGAAATTTGCCCGAAGCTTGTTATCAAAGCGCGACAACATTGGCAAAGCATTCTGATGGAACAACGCGCGATCAGAATCAGAAGCATTAATCCATTGCTTTTTCATATAATTCTTGCAGTACACGACAGCAGACATGCGAACATCAGCAGGGCATTCAGCAGAATCGATCAATTGGAGCATTGCGCCAAAGAACCACGCTTGCTGAGTGAACTACATGGATTAGCACTCACCGTATATATTCTCAGTACCTTGTTCAATTCTGTCTCCGCCATGATTCTCGTCTGTTGGTCGTGATGCATTGTCATGGACAAAGCGTTCCTTAGACCATTTAATCCTTCAGGGTTTGTCCCGGCCATCATCTTTTTTGCAAGAGCAAAATTTTCCAATTGGTTTCGCCCCTGTGAATCTTGTTCAATATGGCACAAACCGGTGCATTTGCTGAACAGGCCAAAATAATTTACGCAGAACATTTAGATGAGCGGATTATTAAGCGGAACTTGGTGGAACCGATTATAAGTTTGTATCCGAAAGGTTAATCAGCACACGATCTCAGACAATCCTGAACTGATTTAGTCTTGCGTTATCACCAGAGAACGATCGAGAGTGTGTCACTTTTAGTTTATTTTGTTTTGTCTCGGTGGTACTCTACAAAGAAGCGAACATTAGGCGAGGAACATGCAGGCATTGTCCCATGGAAGAAAACCGATATCGCTTCGTATGAGGTTCGCATCGTCACTTTTGGATTGTATTTATCATTATCTAATAGGCGCTATTTAATTATTCTTTCGTGCGGTGCTTATTCGAAGTTGGACTTCCGATCTTGCTTCCAAAGATAATCGAAGAACGAAAGCAAAGGGAGAAGTTGACGGTGGCATTTGAATTGCTGAATGAAGTGCATTTGGCTCTCTTTTATTTTACGGGTTCTTATTTTCCATTCTTGAAACGATTCTTTGGTATTAGATACGTCGTTGATGAACAAACTAGCGTAGGATATCCGCGATTGCTCTTTAAGTTGGTTGGTTTGAGTGTCTTGCTTCGCGCGATTTTCAATGAAAAGTACAGAATGGTTTTGTTTCAGAGGCAAGATCGTGAACACAAAGATAAGGTGAAAGGTAAAGCCAAGAAACAGAATCAAATGTCTCAATGCGCGCTGTGCCTAAGCGAAATGAAAACTCCGTCTTCAATACCGTGCGGGCACTTATTTTGTTGGGATTGCATTATGGAAAGTAGTTTGTCGAGTAATCAGTGTCCTCTTTGTAGAGAGGTTTTTAAATCGAGTAGAATTGTGCCAGTTCTTTGTTTCGACTCTAAAGCAAATAGAATCTTTAAAAAGTGATGAAACGGGCTCTTGTCGTGGATAGCGTCAAAGATTTTAGGGTCTTTAGAAAAGATCTGATAAAGAAAGGATTAACTCATGGCTTTGTTCCGACGATGGGTTGCCTACATCGGGGTCATTTGGCTCTTGTCAAAGAGGCCAAGAAAGTTTGTGATACTGTGTCTGTTAGCATCTTTGTTAATCCATCCCAGTTCGCTCCTCATGAGGACTTTGATAAGTATCCTAGAATGTTCGAGCAAGACTTGAAGATGTTAAATGACGAAGGAGTTGATGCTGTTCTGGTTCCATCTGTCAAAGAGATGTATCCATCTGGGATAACTTTAAAGGTCGATGATCAGAGAGGAACTTTTGTTACGGTTCAAGGGCTAAGTCATCAACTTGAAGGTAGTGTAAGGTCGCATTTCTTCAGAGGTGTTGCTACTGTTGTCACAAAGTTGTTCAATATCGTTCAACCAGACAAAGCTTTCTTTGGTCAAAAAGATATTCAACAATGCGTAGTAATCAGGAATATGGTGAAGGATCTTCTGCTTCCTATTGATGTTGTTATATGTGATACCGTACGAGAACAAGATGGACTAGCGATGAGTTCACGTAATCGTTACCTCTCTAAAGAAGAACGTTCAATTGCTCCAATTCTGTATCAGTCGATGAAACTATCAGAGTCTGCTTACAACGCAAAAGCATTCAAGAGACATGACATTTTGTCTCCAGGTATCGCAAACTTTCTAAAAGAAAGGAATCTATCAGTTGACTACTATAATCTTTCAGATATGGAGACATTAGAGGAAATCGACGAGATCCCAGAGGGTAAACCAGCAATTCTCTCTGCTGCTATTCGCGTTGGAAAAACAAGGCTAATCGACAATATTATCCTCGGTAAAAGGACATAGATAAATGATATACGCTATATTTAATCTGTGTTTAAATCATTTAAGCCAAGAAATTCATTCTGTTCCCAAGAACGTTCATAGTCCTCGATGATCATGTTGGGATCAGGATCAGGCGCATAGAGATTCTGCAAATAACTATTTCCAAGCGGGTCATCCAAAACCAGAGTATAATCAATTTCCAATTTAATTGCCTTTTGAAGCTTCTGTAAAAATTCTACGAGTTGTTGCCTCTTGACCTGGGTTACAGAATCTCCTGTACTAAAAGGAGTTTTACCATCAAGTTCATCGTAAACATTCTGCAGTAGCCCTTCAACTGTTGTAAATTTACCCCCAAGAGTCCCACATTCTAATTCAAGGTCCAATTCAGGGATTCTTAAACCGCAACTCTCAGATTTCAAAATATCTCTTGACAAGTCTTCTTCACAAGTAACTTTGAGTGATATTCTTTTCCCTTTTGGAGCAATCGCGCCACCAGCCTTGACTTCATTGCTTCTGAAACCACATACATCACAGACAGTTGACATAATAACAACTTCTTTAAAGTAAGGAATATCCACAATTTTCATTTTACAATCAGATGGGGATTTGCAATTAGGACAATTAGCTGGGAAAGAGAGGACTTCGTCCTTCGTGACTTCGTCTATGGCCTCATCTGCTGCGTCTATATCAGCTTCAGGATCAAGTCCAATAGCCTCGCATTGTTCTGCTGTGCGCTTATAATACGTAGTTTTGATTTTCGGATCAACTTTAGGCGCAACGAGATTCTCAATGTAAGAATTACCAGCAGGATCATCAACGATCACATGGAAACTCTGCTTTAACTCCTTCAAAGCATTCAACTTTGCCAAAACTTGTTCAATTTTCTCGTATAAATCCGGTAAATTATCTTTACGGAAAACCTGATCTTGTTGAAGTCCTTCGATCGATGCCAGGATAAATCCCTCAACGGTGTTCAGTTGCCCCCTCTGTGTGTGAGGAGGAATTTCAAACTCAATTTCTTTAAATAGAATTGACGCAGTATCTTGCTTAACAATCTGACGGCTCAGATCGCGTTCATCTTCAATTAAGCATGAGATCATCGCGCCACGAGATGCTATCGAACCACCGCGTTGTATTTCGTTATTTCTGTAGCCGCAATGAGGGCATTCAAAAGCCATCAGAATTACTTCTTTGAAATGAGGGATTTTTGTGAGTAACAATCGCGTAATTCCCTAAAGCTTTAGCTGCGTGCGTTAATCATCGCTTACATTCTTTTGACAATTGAAGCAAAGACTTTCGATTTCAGTTGCACCTTGGACTTCGTCTGTATCAGCACTGATATCAGCAAAGAGAGGCTGTTTTGCGTCTGTGCTCATTCGATCGATAAACAAAAAGAGTTTAGATTCGATCGCACTGCAGACTATTGAATTGTGTAGACTAAAATGCCTCCGGTTAACAGCTGCATGCTTAACTAACAAACTCGACTTTAACAAAATGAATTTTTACATCCCTGCGTGTTTATTTTACATGTTCGGAGAATATTGTATCGCGGGGTGTTTTGCAAATGGCCCAGATCGCTCTGCAAACATTCGCCGTCCGTAACAACGATCGTCATTTTCAGAAATTGTCTCACTCCGTAAGGCAGAGAAGTAACAGGAGGGATTATTTACCACTGCCTTACTTTGAAAGCATTTATCAATACTTCTGTAACTGAAACTTGTACACTCAATACTGCCATCTTTCGCAAGCTACTTCGGTTCGCTATTAGATGGTTACAGACGAAAGCTGTTACAATACTCAACATGAGAAATGCCAAGAATTAAGTGATGACTTTGGAATTTTTGATGATCGCCAGCAATTGGAAAAGGCTGGGCCTATGAAGCCACTCGGTTTGAACTTACAAGAGCAAAAGCTTACTGCAGATGCGAGCCAAAATGGCATGGACGTTGTATCAGCTAGAGACGATGGAGCTGAGGAATATATTCCAGACGAAAAAGTGGAGAACACAACCAAATCTATGGCACGTTCAATACCTCAACTTTGCATCGATGCACGAACAAAACTAAATAATGATCATCCGAGACCTACAAATGTATTGGATCTGCGGAACGGCATAATCGACAGTATATCACCGATCGGCAGGGATGTTTTGCCGGGCCTTCGGTCGATTATGAACGGCGTTTCCACCAAAATGAACGGCAAGAGGTTCGAAACAATTCCATCGAGGACTACATTGAACACTATCCAAGTCACTACCTCAAGATATCATCCTGTGAGTCGTTTGATATCTTCTTCAAGCAGTTCTGAGGTCCCAAAGTTCCGTTTTGATGGACAAGTGATAGACAACCCCAGGTCGATCGGATCGTCTGCAAATTTTTCAAGCATGTCGTATCATCCTTATTATTCTTATACTGGACAACAGAGTCCTATTCAGCCACCTACGCATCAGAATTATGTTGGTGGCACTTACTTAAACTTGGGAACTATGGGTCAGTTTTACTCTGCATTACCGAGAGACTTTGGTTTTAATCCGGTGTTGGTTGAACCCCTTCCGGTGTCCACTTCCATCAACACGGCTGGTCCATCTTCTTCAGCACTTCCAAATGCAGCTTCTGCAAATTACTACAACGAAGATCCTAACGCAGCAAATGCCTCAGCTCAAAAGAAAAAGTACGTTTGTACAATCTGCCAAAAGCGATTTGCACGTCCAAGCTCTCTAGAACAACATATTCGCGCTCATACTGGTAATTTAACTTGAATATCTGACTAACAACGCGTATAGGCGAGAAACCGTACGCGTGCAACTTTCCGGGATGTTCCAAGAGGTTTTCAATCATGTCTAATCTGCGCAGACATCACAAAATCCATGGCGCCGACGCTCAAGAATATTTGAACCAACAGCTCAGTGCGTCCTCTGGTGCTCCACGCTCTGCTGCAGTATCATCGAACAACACGAGCTCGGATCCTGATTTTTCAGCTTCTGGATATTCTCCTAATCTTGCGAGTGCTGATAATAATCCGGCTGCGAATGCGTTCTAACTTACACCTCTTAAACAGTATAAATGGGGCTTCACATATGAAATAAACTTTTATTCATACTTTCTAGCCTTGTCTGTTGTCAAGTTTTCGCGGCAACCTGATTTGTGCCCCTGTCACCGTTATTTTCTGCATTTTCATGTCTGAATTTGCGATTATTGAGCATCCAGCAGGACGGGTGGATGATATCGGGAAATGCATTGAAACTATAGGAGGGATGACGACAGTCTCAGAGGTTCGTTCCTCTTTTGAGTTTAACGTTCTGATCCATTTTAGTGCCTTAGTCAAAGGAAGAATATTGAATTAACTTTGAGCACCCACAATCCTTTCGCTCATTCTGTGCAAGGAAATTATGCCAGTACTAATAATGTTCTTGTAAAGATAACGCGCAGACGAAAGAAGAACTCTACCGATAGCTTTGCTTATCTTGGTCACGAAGTTCTTGGTGTTGCGACAAGCACAGTTCGCTTCAGGGAAATGGCAGACTATCAGCATTACGTCGAAGACTCAAAAGTTTTGTCTATGATGGCTGCTTTGAAGGGAATGGATGTTGCTGCGTTTGAGGAGTCCTTTACGGATAACCACGACGATTGGCCTTTACTAGGACCTCCCCTATTTTCGCGTGCGGTGGTGCCCTTGCGATTTGGGTATTCGGCTGCTGCCAGGGATCAGGAAGAGCAATCTGAGGCAACTATTGTTAAGTACAATCCAGAAAACGTCGATGTTGACGCAGAACATGTTCCAGACGCTTTACCTGAAAGGATGAAGGGTTTGGTTGACCTGGTGCCTGTACATGTAAAAGATAAGATGAGGACTCTATTTGATGGAAGAAGCGTTTGGACTAGATCTCAACTGTTGACAAATTTTGAGGAAAAAGATGCTATTCATGTTAAGAAAGCACTGCCCTTGTATTCGTACATCTTTTCTAAAGGCGTATTCCGTAACTGTTGGGTAAAATATGGTTACGATCCTAGGAAACACAAAGAGTCAAAGCATTATCAGAGCATCGATCTGAGGAACTTTGATATAAACAAAGGCAAAAACTCAAACAAAGACACGGAGGCCATAAAGCTTTTCTCTGGTAATCCTCATCTTGGTGGGAGCATATTACAGCCAGTTGATTTTAAAGATGGTCCGATGAGAGACATTCTATATTTTAATCACAGAGAAAGGGAGGTTTGGGACGTCAAGGACGGCTTCTTTGCTAAAATTCACATGGAAGTCATCAGGAAAGCTTTGATAGAGTACACAAGATCTTACGCAACTATCGATAGAGTCGAGTTTGTGACAAGGTGGACAAAGTATATTCAGGAGAACGATAATGGTGATGAAGAGTTGTCTCAAATGGAAAAATTGAAAACAGCGAAAGGAAAATCAAGAGAACGTCTACTTGAGCAACAAGTGGAAGACCTTATGGGTGCAATCATGCCAGATCTTCCTGGAAGCGATAACAGCGATTATGAAATATTTGGCCTCAACGACGACTGATAAAGTTATCTATCGCCTAGAAAGACATAACAAAATAGAATACGTTAATATCATATATTTTCTACAGTGCAGCATGTTTAGGTCAATATTTCGACTCCAGTTTCGGTTATCAGTAGCTACAAATGTTAAACAGGTTCTGTAAAACTTACTGTATGTTCAAACTGCGCCGACCTTTTACCATCCGCAGTTGTGCACGTCCAATTGTCTGGCCAATGTTCGTCTTTCCAGGTTCCTTCGTTGATCATCGGCTCGATAGTAAACACATGTCCTGGTTTCATGGTACCGATAGCCTTGTTTCTTCCGTAATGAGGAATAGAAGGAGCGCAATGAAACAATCGATTAACACCATGGCCGCAGTAAGTTCTTACAACAGAGAATCCATACGAGTCAGCAACCTTTTGAATAACATCACCAACTTCGCGATATCGAACCCCTGGTCGGCATAATTCAATTGCCTTCGCAAGGCATTCGCGGGAGCATTCTACTAATTTCCTACCAGTTTCATCGACATCTCCAACAAGATACGTTTCATTTAGATCACTGTGAAAGCCATCATGATATAAGCTGACATCGATGTTGACAATATCACCATTTTTCAGAGGTCGCTTATCGGGAATACCATGACAAATAACTTCATTCACGCTTGTGCAACACGATTTAGGAAAATTATTGTACATCAGAGGAGAAGGATATGCGTTCCTTTCAATGCAAGCCTCATGGACAATTCTATCAATCTCATCTGTGGTAACTCCTGCTTTAACATGGCTGGCAGCGATATCCAAAACTTCCCTCCCTAATCGACAGACTTTCCTCATTTTCTCGATATCATCCTTGTTAAGGACTTGGATTACACTTGACCCGCGAATTGAACGCTCTGATCTGGGAATGCCATCTTCCGAGTAATCTGGTCTTTTTATGTGCGCAGGAACTTCCCGCTTAACGCTGAGAGGATAATGTGGCCTTATCTTTCCTGTATAATAGAAGCCTGGCCATGGATTCGTAGTAACTATAGAATGAGATTTGCTAATTGATCCGCCAAAGATACCTCCACCAAGATGCTTGGTCTTGTGAGCACCCCAATTCTTCTTGAAGCACTCTTGGCCACAGAAGAACGAGGGGTCCAGATTAAGTTTGCCGCATGTTGGACATTGCATTCGGGCCTCAGAGCCACATCCTTCGCAAGAATTTGTCATGACAGAAAATACCTCAACAGAAACTGAGAAAAAGATCGCTAAAAGTTTGGGCGAAAGGTTTTCCGCGAAAGAACCTGGATTCTTTCTTTACATTGCCGTGGACTTAAACTGGTAATGCTTCAAATGTAAGTCGGAAGCCGTAATACTCACAATTGTAGAAGATCATGCTCAATCTATTTTGACCTCCAAACCAACAGTGAACATATCCCATGTAGACGCTTGAGCTGGAGCTCTGCGCGATAAACCCCACAATATCAAACTATTGGGATAAACGGTTATTTTTTCGTTTTAACGCCATACTTGAAATCAGAGTCAATTCTGCTTGCATTAAATTCAAATCAAAAGCAGTATTCATGTCTCCAATTAAACCCTTGTATTTCCATTCATACTTTTCGTAAAGCAGCGTCCTGACTAATTCAAAAAGATCCATCGTCTTTTCATAGTTTTGCTCAATATCGTCGATTATTTCGTGTGACACATGGTACCAGTTTCCGAGATTCAAGTCATTCGCCAGCAAAACATTATAAACATACTTCTGGGTTGATTCTGCAACATTTACATTGGGAATAACCGCCGGAGAGATACTTTCCAGAATAGTTAGATTTTTATCAACCCAATTACGCGGAGGAATGAACTTATCCCGCAGAGCAGGTGTATCGGGATATTTCAGGAACTCTTCAGGAGGATAAGATGAAAACTTGGTTGTTTTCTTAATCCAAGAGGAAAAGTATTTTAACGACACATTGTGAACTTCAATAACTTTACCAAGTCCCTTCTGCAAATCCCCGTTTCTCGCCACTAAGTATGCTATTCTTTCTACAGTTTGAAGAATCATTTGCGAAGTTTGGTTCATGAAGAAAACAAACGGTTCCCCGAATAATTGAGGCTGCATCGGAACATGATCGAAAAGGGAACACAGCGATGCCTCCAAATGCATCCATGCGTCAGCCAAAACACAGCTAGGAATAGATCCAAGATGTTGCGATGTAACATAGGCCAAATTGTTTTCCATTTTCAGAATTTCAAAGTCAACAAAGTCCGTTAAGAAGAAAGCGGCATCGGAAAGCTCATCACAAGTCCAATATACAATACAGAGAGTAGTCGAATCCGGGAAACTCTTAACGAAACTTCCTAATGATTTTTTGAACATATCCTGGTTCCGACCATCAAAGTAGTAATGGAATAATGCAACATTGGCCCCGGTGATCATGGCTCCATACGACGAAGCTTTAAGCATTTGAGTAATTACCAAAACAGTTTCAGAGGAGCCAGATTTGGCTTCAACAAAAGAAAGAGTTTTGGTGGGACTTTCTGGAGGTTCTGGAAGCGCCTTGCCGACCGATAAGCATTTTGCGATCCAAGAGTTTAATGTCAAGAAAGCTCCATGCTTCCCAAATGCTAATAGATCATTAACAACAATTTTAACGTATGGTAGACCATTTTTGATTGACCCAAACTTTTCCACTACAATCCTAATCAAATTCCTTGAGTCAAATTCTTCACTTGCGTTCGTATGATCACGCTTCACCATATTACTCAACTTCTGCCTAAACGAAGATCGTTTGAATTGATTTTCTGCTTCTCCGTTTACTGTTGCATTGGAATTAAAATTTAAAGGAAATCGCTGGATGTTCAAGGAGTTTCTCTTTGTCCGAGTTTCGATCTGAATCCTTTTCTCTTGCTTCTGTTTTTGTAAGGTTCGCCATTTTGAAAAGTGCTTTAAAAGCAACATCCTTTTGTATTTCTCTTCGGCTTTGATCTCCATGAAGGTTAAAACATTCATTTCCTTCAATACTTCCTCAAAAATGATTGCTGAAAGTTCCATTGAAGTAACTTTCTTTGCTTTGAACAAACTTTTTTCTCCTAATGCAGCATCTCTCAAGATATCTGTTAATACTTCGCTCATTAAGTCTCCAGTTAATGTCGCAGACGTTCTTCGAGCCTTGAGTCCGAAGCCTACCCGACTCGAGGTCAAACCCTGCACGGAATCTCGTATTATTTCCTCAAGAACGTCATAGGCCAGTCCAGCTGCACATTTCTTCTTATCGATAACAAGTTTAGGTTTGGGAATAATATTTTCAGCTTTTTCCGGCGCAGCTATTGCATTGAAAACAAATGGTTCTGGTTTAAGTTCTTTCTTTGGTGTTACAAAAGCGTTCTCAAGTGGCTTTTCTGCTCTGTAAGAGGAGATGGGTATAATTTGAATGGGTGCATCTGACTTTCCTTCGAAAACGAGCTCTTCGTTAACTATTTGCGAGGGCGATTTCCCAGAAGCCTTATCCAAAATCATCTTACTCTTTGATAAATTGGGATTCTCTTCCGGCTCTAAAAATTAGTCAGAATGCGACGTGAAGGATACCTATCCACTCATTAATATTTCCGCCTAGTTTAACACCTCGCTCAGATGTATCATTGACGAGATTCCATGTGCTGCAAATAACAGGAATTTCCTCTTCTGTATCCAAACATAATAGCTTCATAAACAACTCATAAGGCATAACTTTATCTTTTGGAGACAACGCGGAAAAGAAAGTCTTCAAAGTATCACTTCTGGCGATCGGTATTGAGTAGTTCAGAATACAAGCCATTAGATAAGATGTATGATCGCTCTTTAATAACTTGAAGAACTGATGATAGAAATGGTTCAAGAAAGTTCTGCTGATTTTCAATGCAAATAATACTGTAGGATGAATTCGTATTTCTGGAGCCCATTCTTGGTATTTATCAAGAGCACTCTTGTCTTCCATCATCATCAAAATAAAGTACGCTTTGAATTCAAATTCATCAGGATAAATAATGCCTCTACTTCTTTCCCCATCATAAACCTCTAAAAGGGTTGTAAGAGTATCAATAATTTGGTGACGATTTTGTTTCCAGCTAAACTGTGATTCTGGTAAGTGGCAAAGTTCAAAGTCTGCATGAATTAAGAATCTGGTAAGTCTTTCTAGCACATTGACGCATTCTGGTCCTTTTAAATGGCTCTGAACTTTGAAATCCTTTCTAATAGCCCTTCCACGGTCGCGAATAAAATTATAAATCTCGACGAATTCAACATCTTTCCTGAGCATTATGGTATTAATAAGATAATCCATTGTAAATTTCAACACAGGAGGAGGTCTTATGTCCTCTGGGAAAATCTCAGGATCTTTTCCAGCGGCAGATCTCCTGTACTTTTTAACACAAAGAGAATGGTCTGCTGCGGGTGTAGGATCATTCTCTGTCCCTTTGATTACCTCAAACAAATGGAGCTCTTGTGTCACTTCTCTGTCGTATTTCTCAAATTCAGGACACATCTCTTGACATGTTCCGACAAGAGCGCGAGCTTCAGATAATTGCACGGCTTTGTAGTTATTGTAAAATTCTTCCTCTCTTTTGTCTCTTTCTTTCTTCATGCGATCTCGTATCTGACTAACATCATTCCTCTTATCAAACCTTTTCTGACGTTCCTCTTGTTTCGTGGCCTCAGATTCCTGGTTGGCATCTTGAATAGACGATTTCTCCAAGCTTTTATCAGTCTGTGGCGCCGACTTCTCCGTAACACTTTGGCTAGCATTAAATTGTCTCTCTGAACTTGAATTAGATGGTTTTGAAGCAGCCGTAGAGGTCCCAAATGCCTGAAACCCCGATTGCGACGTAGCTGGTGCAAACGGATTGCCAAATGATGATACGTTTTGAAATATTGAGCCAGGAGCTGCATTTGACACAACAGAAGAGCCAAACCCGAAACCTGAGGTTGGAAAGGCGGGAGCCGCATTAGAGGTACTCGGCGCTACAGCGGATCCAAATCCAATCGACGCAGGCTGAGTAGAAACTATCGAGCTATTTCCAAAGGTCCCAGACTGACCGAAAGTAGAATTTTGAGACGGCTGAGCAAATCCTGTTGAGCCAAATGCGCCGAAGCCTGTTGAGATCGCCTGACTTGAACCAAAAGGATTAGTCGTCTGATCATTCGTCTGTGCATTGGAGGCCTGTCCAAATCCAAAGCCGAAACCACCAGAGTTATTCCCGGGTTGACTGTTAAAGACCATTCCGTAGATATTCGTTGACTGAAAAGTTCCCGTGAACGAAATGCTTCGACTAACGGCTGACAATTGAATCTTGGAAATCAAATGCACTCTGAATTTATAAGATTCTGTATAGAGAACCAAGTGCTTTTGTTCGGGGATTTCACGCTTAAATCAAAAAGAAAGAGTCCATATTTCTTCAATGCTGGTCTTTTCAGAACTGGAAAGGCTATGAGTCTATTGGGTAGATTTTACGCAAAGAAGATATATGCCTCGTGCTGCACGGATGGAAAACCTAATTTTGATATTCTGTTTGGTCCTGCTTACAAGGGAATTCCACTGGTAGCTGCTATTGCCATTGCATTCTATGAATTGTACGAAGTCGATTTGCCTTTTGCATACAATCGCAAGGAAGCTAAAGATCATGGAGAAGGAGGGGTTCTGGTTGGTGCGCCTTTACAGGGAAAGGTTTTGGTTGTTGACGATGTCATCACTGCTGGTACTGCCATACGTGAAACAATGAAACTCATTGAAGCCACTGAAAATGCGTCTTTGTATGGCGTCTGTGTTTGTCTGGACCGAAAAGAAGCTGGACAGAACGCAAATAATTTAAGCGCAATTCAGGAAATTGAAAGAGATTATGGAGCAAAAGTTCATTCAATAATTAATATCGATAATATTGTTAATTATCTGAAAGAAGAAGGAAGAACAGACGAGGCAGCAAAGATTTCAGCATATCGTCAACAATACATCATTTAAAATTTGTTCTTGAACCATTCCGGTAAAATATTATCAATTGATACATCTTCGGCCCTCTGTAATATGACTTCGGTGAAAGGCGCATCAAAGCTCAGTCTGTAAGCAACCATTTCTTCCTTAACATTTTCTTTTAACAAGTCTAAAAGATCATTACAAAATGTTAAGCCAACATTGGGATCCCAGTATCCTTTTTCTCTTACCAACCTTGGTATTTTTAACGTATCGAATTGCTGAGTGCTTCTTACATAACCATCATCGTCTCGAAATCCCACAATTATCTTTGGAACAGCAGCCAAGAAAGACTGAAAGTAGAATTTGAGCAACTTGTATTTCTCAAAAGATCTTTCGTCTTTCTGGCTGAGAATTATTTTTGATGTTTTGAGTTCCGCGTAGAATCGACCAGGATCGTTTGGGACTTTGTTGTCAAGCGTGCAATCCACCTCTGCTCCAATGATCACAGAATTCCTTCCGATTTTGGTTTTCAGAACACTTCCATACTCTGAATGATTATTTACCGTCTGTTCCAAGCGTTCCTGTAAATGCTTTGGACCAACAGCTGATGGATGAACAGGGACCGTGGAAATTGTCTCAAACTTGTAGCCATAGTACACAAATCTGTCTTGCCTCTCATCGTAAGATTTCTGTTCTTTCTTTACTTCAGAGATGTAAATCGAGCCATTTCTTTTGCATAAGATAAACTCCCACGAGTCGTTGCTATCGTAAGGTGTTAAGCAAATCTTTGTGAATATTCCTCGCCAAGAGACAAAATCAACACATAAGTCTTCCTTAGGCCATTCTGTAATGTTCATCAATGCCTTTTGTAAATTAATGAGATACTCCGGTACGCTATCGTCTCGCTTTATGAACTTTTCTGGGTATCCCGCGTTCAGGTTGCATGCATCAGGGTTCTGTAAATCTACGGGATAGTAATACTTGAGTTCTCTATCGTCAAAATGAAACTGGCGGTTATGGTCTAAGCTAAAGCACGCTAGTTCTACAGGCCGCTGGTACGGAACATTTCGAGGTTTGGTCTTATATTCCTTGACTTGTAAATTGATCATCGATCTCTGCACGAAGATAATATCAAGGAAAACTTTAAATGGTAACTGAATAGTATTAGTAACTTTAAATTTCCGGAGATACGGTAGCTTGGTTCTGTGTTCGAAACTTCAAACTTGCCGTGCTTTTGTTGTTTCAATATTGTCTATCTCCCACGATCGAAAATGAGCCTTCTCGGCTCCAATGTTTCTCCAGCTAGTTCAAATGTAGCTTCATGTTTCTTAGGCGACTTATTTTTTAGGGAAGCCTTCCATTGCAGGGAGGTTTCAAGGCTTATTTAGAAGCTGTTACTGTGCAATTTCTTACTGTTAAGCCTTTGTCTGCAATTACATCTGAGGCTCAAACACATTCTCTTAAAAGGACTTTAAATTACTATGACTTGATATTTCTGGGAATCGGCGGCATTATTGGCTCTGGTATATTTGTTCTTACGGGACAAGCTGCGGCGAATTATGCAGGCCCTGGTATTGTCATATCTTTCATAATAGCTGGATTTACTGCCCTATTATCTGCAATGTGCTACTCAGAGATGGCATCATGTATTCCTGTGGCAGGATCAGCTTACACGTATTCCTATGCAGTTATGGGCGAACTTGTGGCATGGATTATTGGTTGGGATCTGATCCTAGAGTACATGGTTGGAAGCGCAACAGTTGCTGTGGGCTGGAGTGGATACTTAATATCATTTATTCAGGATGCTTTCAATGTTCAAGTCTCTACGAAACTCACACAGCCTTTGGTTGACTTTGATGTTGCGACGCAAACTATGACATTCTCTGGAAATTACTTTAATCTTCCTGCATTCTTAATAGTTTTCCTTCTGACCATATTGCTTGTTCTGGGAATACAAGAAAGTGCTCGGTTTAATAATGTCGTTGTCGGTTTGAAACTTGTAGTTGTAATTTTGTTCATCTTTGCTGCAGCAACCAAAGTCAACCCTGCAAATTGGGAGCCATTCATACCGCCTAGAGAAAATGGAAAATATGGAGTCCTGGGAGTATTTCAAGCTGCAACTGTAGTATTCTTTTGTTTCATTGGTAGTGACGCTGTATCAACAACTGCTCAAGAGTGCAAGAATCCAGAAAGGGATCTACCAATTGGTATCATTGGATCTTTCACAATTTGTCTAGGATTATACGTCGTAGTTTCTTTACTTCTAACGGGCATGGTGCCATACCAAATGCTTGATGTTAGCCATCCTTTGACTCTTGCTTTGAATTATGCTGGTTTAGAGTGGTTGGCGATCATTGTTGGTTTTGGTGCAATGGCCGGAATGAGCTCCGTAATTTTAGTCAACTTAATGGGACAACCTCGTATTTTTTTCTCTATGGCATCTGACGGATTACTGCCCGAAATATTCGCCAAAATTCATCCAAAGTACAAAACTCCTTATTTCACGACAATACTCACAGGCTCACTTTGTGCTGTTTTAGCTGCATTGCTGCCGATTGATGTACTAGCAGAGCTGACTTCAGTAGGAACTCTCTTCGCTTTTTTTCTTGTTTGCTTGGGTGTTATGATACTTCGGGTGAAGAGGCCCGACTTGCCTCGATATTTCAAAGTTCCTTTTGGTCCTTATGTCATTCCTGGATTAGGATGTTTGTCTTCTTTCACATTGATCTGTTTATCTCCAGCTAGGACTCTTCTGAGATTATTCATATGGATGTTAGTTGGATTATTCATTTATGCGTTCTATGGCATGAAAAATTCAAAGCTAGCTAGAGAAAATCGTGCTGGTAAAAATAATGGGTTTCGAAATGATGGTCTTCTCGAAAGCATTGAGTCTTTGGATGAAGTACAGATGGCACCGATAGACGATAATTCAGTGTTAGAAGAAAATGGAGCATATGTTTAGGACAGTAAATTAATCTAGTTCTAACATCTTTTCTCTGTCTTGTGGGGTGAGCGTTTGAACAACATAGCCTTCGCTTCCCCGGCGAACACGTTGCGAGGGAACCTTGTAACTTGATGCTACTAAGCTGGCATCATCTTCATCGTCAGTATCAAAAACAGATCTATGTTTAGACTCTTTCTCATACCACAACGGTGGCCAAAACGTCTCTAATATAAATCAGTGATGCTCAAACAAGAAACCCATCATCATCATCCCAGTCAGCATATGCTTTTAACTCTTCCGACATGTGATGATAGTAAATTTCGTTTTTAATACCTTCAGAACGCAGGCCTTGTTTGGTCTTAAAACGGATACCGTCACCATTCATATTTTGAGGACAGAGCCAGAATATGATGTTATCCCCAAGAACTTGTCTTACATTTTCTACAAGCCCGAGATTATATGGATATTTGAGCTGCAAAAATCAGCAGAGAATTTAAAAAATATACCTTAATTTTCTTTCTTCTGGCATGAGAAAAGATCCTGTCTTTCTCAAAGCTTTCTATGGTGGTCGTATTTGTCGTGATATAATACAATTGATACAGTGACAAAATTCCGACCATAAGCAGAACCATGCCAACAGAAATAATATCAATAATTGAAATTACTAGCTGAGCAGTCGACAGCGGAAAAGGAATCAGCCCGATACGCTAAAATTTAAGCTAAAATCGCGAGATACTAAATACTATTCGTCGATCTTCCACATACAAGTATTCATACATTTCAAACATGAAGTAAACCAATCTAAAAAATAGAGTTGAGCAAGTAAAATCCACATAGAATAAAAATCGGACAAAGTGGCCCTGGTTATAATGACCGACTAAAAGTTAAAATCTTGTAGCAAACTAACCGCAATTGTTGATCCAGGGACAATGATGATCCATCTTTAGAACACAGCGGTTACAAACACTGCAATGATGCGCTCTGAATGGCTTGTAGATATTACACTTTTGGCAAAACTTGAATATCTTCTTTGGATCGACATCTGTTGGTGGATCGATATCATTCTGAACCATTTCGTATTCTTCATTCTTCTTGTGCTTTCCTCTACCGACGAGAATACTTATTACACGATCACTAAGAAAAGACTGCTGATTAACATCGTTTCGTTGCTCAAGATGTTGTGAAACAGATTCAAGCTGATCATACTTTTCAATCCATCCAGGATCAACTGCCCCGGGTTCTGTGGTACAAGCAAGATAATAGTTCCAGTATATCATTATACAACCAAAGTTAAGTATTATTGAGAATGCGATATTCCAAGCTGACCATTTCCACAGAACTGAATCATAGAAGACCACAACTTGCGATGTGATGTAAGGAAAAGATATCAAAATTAAAACCTAAACATCAGACAACTTCTTCCAAAAGTCGTAAACGTTACAAAAATTTGGTATGAGTAGTCATCTCCATCGAAGAACCGCTTCTTCTTTACTCCAATCATCAAAAGAACGACAATGGTCAAAGCGCAAGTTACCGTTTTGGATTACGGCGCAGGAAACATCGGAAGCGTTTTAAATGCGCTCAAAGCAGTCGGTGTTGAGGAAATAATTATGGTTAAAGAAGCCTCTGATATTCAAAACGCAGAGGTAACGATGTCTAGCTTGCTGTTTCTAAGCCTAAAAGATGTTGATTTTTCCTGGAGTCGGATCTTTTGGTGCTGCAATATCTTCGCTCCATTCGAAAGGATACTTCGAACCTCTGCAAAAATATTTGGAATCTGGCAAACCATTTTTTGGTATATGCGTTGGTATGCAAGTTTTGTTTGAGGGTTCAGATGAAGATCCAGGAATTGAAGGCCTCGGAGTTTTCAAAGGACGTTTCACTCTTTTCAATAGCAACACCAAATCTGTGCCTCATATCGGATGGAATGGTGCGACTTGTAACAATGGGGGCGTGCTGGGATGCTACTATTTCGTTCATTCGTTCGCATTAATGACAGATTCAAATACCATGCTGCAACACACTGCGACTGTCACAGATTACGGCGGAGAGCTCTTTGTAAGTTCCGTCAAAAATGGCAATACTTTTGCCGTACAGTTTCATCCCGAAAAGAGTGGTAAATATGGTCTTCAGCTTATCAAACAGTTCATCGCTCGATCTTTACCATCGAGCCTGGATGCTCCTCTTTCAAACAATGTTTCCATAAGCACTAAATTGTCAAAAAGGATCATTCCTTGTCTTGATGTCAGATCTGATGACGATGGAAAGCTGGTCGTGACAAAAGGCGATCAGTATAATGTACGGTCGGGCGAAGATAATAAGGTAAGAAATATGGGTGACCCAGTTCAGATGGCTTTAAAGTATTATCAAGATGGCGCTGATGAGATAACTTTTCTCAATATCACTGGTTACAAGAATCCGCCGCTAGAAGATCTACCCATGCTTCAATTATTAAGGGATACTTCGAAGGATGTGTTTGTTCCATTAACTGTTGGCGGCGGTATCAAAACATACAAAACTATTGATAACGATGGAAGCTCTAAAGACGTTTCTTCTTTAGAAGTTGCAGATCAGTACTTTAAAGCTGGAGCAGATAAAGTTTCTCTCGGAAGCGATGCAGTTTTCGCGGCAGAATTATTTTACAAGGATCGAGATGTGGCTCTCCAGACAAGCTCAATCGCACAAATATCAAGAAAATACGGAAAACAAGCTGTGGTGATCTCAGTTGATCCCGTCAGAGTTTATGTTAAAGATCCCAATGAAACCACTCATCAAACTACTAAAACATCTCTTTTGGGGCCTAATGGCGAAGAATATGTTTGGTTTCAGTGCACCGTTAGCGGAGGAAGATCTAAAAGAGACATCGATGTGTGCCAGTTGATTTATGCATCCGAGAAACTTGGAGCTGGAGAATTTTTGTTGAATTCCATTGATAAGGATGGTTCAAAATCAGGGTTTGATACTGAATTACTATCATTAGCGAGATCAGTCACAAAGCTTCCAATTATAGCTAGCAGCGGTGCTGGAACTGCAAATCATTTTATTGAAGCTTTTAAAGAAGGAAAAGCTGACGCTGCTTTGGCGGCTGGAATCTTCCACCGCGATGAAGTAAAAATCATTGAAGTTAAAGAAAAGCTAAAAATTGCTAGCATTGAAGTCAGAATATAGGCTATATCGAGGAATATTTTTGTCTCTTTTCTTCTGTCTGTAAAGCCTCGTAAGCTTCTTGAATCAGCAACCAGTGATCTTTCATGTCAAGATCATCTCCGCAAACATCTGGATGATAAACCTTTGCCTTCTCAATGTAAGATCTTCTTATGACGTCGTCAGTGATATCGTTTAAATTAATGATTCCTAGTAGCTTGTAGTACGACTTGGGATCCTTCGTTTTGTTTGTTGCCTGTTGGTCATCCTTCTTTTTTCCTGCCTTCTCTTTTTGTGATTTCTTAGATTGCTCCCGTTTTGTGGCCTCAGCTCGACCCTTCTTTGCTTTCTTTGAAGATTCATTTTCGTTTTCGTTTCCTTTCTTCTCATCTTGCTGGGAAGGGCGTACTTTGCTTGATGATTCTATGAATAGTTTATGATACAGTTGCCAAACAGGCTTAAGTTTTTCAAGTGATAAAAATTGCTTGGGATCTTTCTTAAGATCAAAGACTCTCTGCCTAAACTTATAAATCCAGTATCCTGCGAGAACTGTCATATCTGGAATAACCAATGCTTCGTAAGGCACATACTTTGAAAGAAGCAAATCGAATATGATTGTTGCGAGTACAATAGACGCAGAGTCTGAAATAGCGTCTTTAAATTTCGACGGCATGGCTGATCCATTGTATGCATTCACGAGACCGTAACTTCGCATGAATAAAAAGGACTCCTCAAACACATAATAAGGCAGGAAGGCAAAATCATATCGAACATTCGATGAATCTAGAGTGGCCTTCATTGTTTCTGCGAGAGGTGTGCCATTTCGGTTTGTAGCATGTTTGAAATTATCTAGAATTTTGTTCTTGATCATCTCTTCGTCCAGATTAAACATCGCTTCCATATACTGTTTTGGATTTACAACTGGAGGCGCATAAACAGCATCTCTCGGTAAATCATTAATATCATAATAAGAGAAGCCGTAGTGAATACGCCGATCGTCACAATCCACACGGTGTTGATACAGATCCCTATCAAACGAGTACTTCACAAACGATTCGGCCAAAACTACAGTGCGTGGAGTTGACTGTGTGTAACCTCTACCAACAGTACCCGATGTATTTTTAAATGTTCCATAATACTGCAAAGACCAAGGAACAGAGAAATCTTGTTGAACACCATTAGTTTCCACTTTACCGGTAACTTTAAAATCACCAATGGTGTAGCGAATAACAGCTGGTACCAAGATCTTGACAGGGTTTTTGTTATCCACCATCACGAGTCGCCTATAAAAAGAATGTATCAGAGCACAAAGGCTAATCGCGTTTACCTCATTAGAATGCTTGAGCAGGCCTTTTGATATATCTTGCTCGCTTCCTGCGACGACTTGGCGATGGGCAGGGACAGAATTTTGTCTGATATCATAAAACTTATCGTCACAAGACAGAAACATTTGCGTCTGATGAATTTTGGATTGCTGAGATTTGGCATTGTAAGCCGACGATTAGTGCCTTTAAGACGACTAAGCACTGCGGCAAACAAGAAAACGTTACACGTGACTTTTGTGACGCCTGAGAACGAAGAGATCACTTGTAATGCAGCTGAGGGAGATAATCTGTTGGATATTGCTCATGAGAACGACGTCGAACTAGAAGGTTCTGAAGTAGAATTTAGAAGCGCTAATAATTGTAGGAGCATGCGAAGCGTCTTTGGCTTGTAGTACGTGCCATGTCATCGTGGAAGAACCTTTTTATAAAATGATACCTGAGGCATCTGATGATGAGAACGATATGCTTGATTTGGCCTTCGGACTAACAGAAACATCTCGCTTAGGGTGCCAAGTGAAATTGACCAAAACACTGGACGGAATACGCGTAAGAATCCCGTCAGCTACCAGAAATATGGCGGTTGATGGTTTTAAGCCGAAACCACATTAAGCATTGTTTTGCGCACAATGTCATTTGAGACGGAGGAAGTTGAGGACATAGAGGCGAGTACAACTAAAATGACTAAACGAGCAGATAATTTAAATGCAGAAATTTCCAATAAAGAGAATTCCGATGAACAGGAAGATTACCCCGTTAAGCGAAGGAGAGGCCGGTCAGAGTCTTCCAGAGGTAAAGTAGCTAAACTCAGCTTCTTAACATTCAGATGCGTCTTCAGAACCAGACACAGCAAAGCTTCCGGAAAAAGCTGAAAGTGATGCCCCAAGCCATGGCACAGAAAGAGTGGGCCGGGCCAGATTCAGAGAGCTGCAGGGCTTACTCGGTGATTCAAACAGTTTAGACATTCAAGATTTGAGCCATGAAACATCTCCCAGAAGAACCACCAGAGGAAAAACTTTTGACTTTGCCAAGTTCTACCAGAAACAGTACATTTACGACGAGGATGATGAAGACGAGGACGAAATTATGGAAAGACGGCCTCGTAAACAAAGAGCTCTGTCTACCGGAAGGCGTTCATTTATGCAACATGAACCCACAAGGGTGTTACCGTCCAGATCAACCAGATATCATGGGAGAATATATGAGTTACAATCAAGCGATGACGAAGACGAAGACCGTGCAGTGTCCAGAAAACCTCAGCGTAAAACTGTTACAATTCCATTAGAAAAATTAGAGGCTTTGGAGGAGGGAGCCAGATTAACAAGAAACAAAGCCAGAGCAATTGTTGAAGAAGAGGAAAGCAAAAAGATGAAAGAGCGAAGGGAACAAGCTCGAAAGCTAAGAGAAGAAAGAGCCCAGGCATTGCTTGAAGCTAAGCAAGAGGAAGAACCACAAGATAACAATGATCAGAACGATGATGATGTATCTCGTCATGAAGACAATTTAAATCAAGATGAACTTGGAAACTTTGATGATGGATACGCTTTGAGGCCTAGAAAAAGTCATTACCGTCGACTTGTTTCATATGGTGACAGAAGAGGTGAAGATGATGATGAGGAATCGAAACAGTATGAGCTTCGACCAAGAACGCATCCTAAAAATTATCAAGTCAGGATTCCGCTGTATGATGCATCTCCAAGAAAAGATCAGAAGAAGAGGCTTGGTCCGTCGAGATTTAGTTCTATTAGAAGACTAGCAAATAATTACGGCGATTCTTTCTCTAATTTCTCCAAGAATTTCGGAGCAGCCTTATTAGGCCCAGAGTTTGACAGTGATAGCGACGACGATCAAAAGTCTGCAGAATTCGCTACGAAGAACAGGCTAGCAGCGATAAATAGTGGTATGAATCATTTGAAACCTGATGTTGCTAGACCGTCCTCATTAAAACCAGTTGGAGCGAAGAGCCTCACCGATTCAGACCCTATTGAAATTGACAAGTCCGTGACTTTTGAGAGTGTCGGTGGTTTAGACCAGCATGTCAAGTCTCTGAAAGAAATGGTTCTCCTTCCTTTGCTGTATCCTGAAGTTTTCACCAAATTTGGAGTTGTGCCGCCAAGAGGTGTTATATTTCATGGGCCACCAGGAACTGGAAAAACCTTGCTAGCTAGAGCCTTAGCCAATGCATGTTCTAATGAAACACAAAAGGTTGCATTCTTTATGAGAAAAGGCGCAGATGTACTTTCAAAATGGGTTGGAGAGTCTGAGCGACAGCTGAAGTTACTGTTCGAACAAGCTAGAAATATGCAGCCAAGTATTATATTCTTTGACGAATTGGATGGATTAGCACCTGTCAGAAGTTCAAAACAAGATCAAATTCATGCCTCAATTGTTACTACTCTTTTGGCTTTACTTGATGGATTGGATAGTCGCGGACAAGTTATTGTTATTGGGGCAACAAACAGAATTGATGCGATTGATCCTGCTTTAAGGCGTCCAGGAAGGTTTGACAGAGAGTTCTTGTTCCAACTTCCTGACAAGAAATCAAGAGAGAACATTATCAAAATTCATACTAAAGCTTGGGATCCCAAACCAGAGCCTGAAATAGTTTCTGGCATCGCTGAAGTGACTAATGGATTTTCGGGAAGCGATTTGAAGTCTCTTTGTTCAGAAGCAATGCTTCGAGCTTTAGAAAGGTCTTATCCTCATGTTTACAAGAATGAGAAGAAGTATGTGCTTGATTTAACAAAAATATCGATTACGGCTCAGGATTTTGCAGTTAGTCTCAGCAGAATAACATCAACATCTCGGAAGACATCAAATTTGGAAATCAAAGGACTTAAAGGACCTACTAAACATTTGTTGGATATTCAATTAGCCGAGTTGGCGAAGGCATCAGAGTTGAATTTACCGTTTACAAATTATTCCTCTTTAGTGCAAAGCATTGTATTTCCAAGCCTTAATCAAGCCGTGGAATCCAAGACAGATTTTGTGTACCATCCGAGACTTTGCATATGTTCTGATGATAACTCTGCTATTGAGCACGCAGTTTCAGCGCTTCTAAACTATTATGAAGGATATCCAACATTTAATTTCGATGCAGGCATTATTTTCCAAGACTCTAATTTGGAAGCATCAATTTACAATTTCTTTAAAGAATGCCTGAAAAACCAGCCATCAATAGTCGTTATCAAGGGATTCGACTTGCTTTGGGAGACCTTGCCTTTTGCGGCACAGCAAATACTTAAATCAGTTTTTATTAAGAGCGAGAATAATCGTGGCATGTATATTATTGCATCAATGTCGTTCATGGAAGAATGCGAGGATTCAGATAACTCATTCAAAAGTTTCTTCGATAATTCAGAATTCTTTCATATTAAAAGTCCTACTCCAAACCAAATCAAAGATTACTTCAAGACCTTATATGACAAATGTATTCTAACATTTGTTGCAGATGATCACAGAGTAGTTTTTGATGAGATCCAAGAAGAGTTTAAACTTGAAAAAATTGAGACATCTGACGAAACTCTCGCTGAAGCTAATGAACCTCAACCAGTTAGGAAGCTTACTTTGAAGGAAATTAAACAGCTGCACGAGTATGATCAGAGTGTCTTTAGAAGATTGCGTCTGTATTTAAGGGAATTTTTACATGAGTGGATACGCTGCAAAGATTACAAGTCTTTGATAAAAGGCTTGAATCCGATTGAAGATTATGGAGATGTCGTTCAGATGGACGCACAAGAAATTCTAGAGAAGCTAGAATTGGGAGAGTACAATGAACTGAAGCCGTTTAAGAAAGACATGCTTGAAATGCTCGAGAATTTCAAAACCTTGTCTGAACTTAGGGGAGAAAATTTCCGCTTTACTCACATCAATGCGTTGACCGATATATTTGGCGAATGGATCAGAAGCTTTGATCAGGAACTTCTTCAAGCCGCACGGGAGAGTGCCCTCAGGGAAAAGACTCTGGAATCAGAATACAAAGAGTTGATGAAAGCAAAGAGTGAAACTGTTTCAAACGAGTCTGGAAAGGAAGAAGAATCTGACAAAGAGCAGGAACCTTCTGATGAAACGATGGCTGTAGATGAGCCGTTGGAGCCGATAGCAGAAGAATCTAGAGAAATGGAGTCAATTCCCGAGGATGTAGCTCCTCAAGAAACTCCTGCTGAGGATATACCAGAAGAAGAACAGCAACCAACCGAAGATAACTTGGAAGTGCTTCCAGAAACTATCGAGCTTGTGAAGTCAAAGAGGTTAAACTGTAGAGCTGTATTCAGAACACGCGACTTTAAGGATTTCGTGTGCCACATTGCGGAGGTCATGAAAGATCAAACCGTATCCAAACTAGAGGCTACCTATTCCGATTTCTGTAAAGGCATCCTAAACTTCAGAAAAAAGGTTGTTCAACGTATAGTTGTTGATGAAGATGGGATGGAGCATGAGCTTGATGAATTAAATCTGATCAAAGTAATCATTATCATAACAGGCTAACTTTTAGGAGCTTCATGGAGAAAGAAGATCGCCTAATTAACCCCATGATGCTTTGAGCTTTGTAACTATTCAAACTTCAATAAACCTTTTCACATGTAAAGTATTCGCACTTGTTCTATGCATTGTTGTGATGAATTGCATCAAACTTTGACACAAGTCATGACTGCCAAACAATGCAATAAAATTTCATTGAACCACAGTAGAACCGATTTTCATTAAATAAGTGGGGCTTTAGCAATATCTATCACTCAGTCTTTGGTAATGTCCTACGTTGCTCTGGAATTGTCGGCAGTTTGCGTTAGAACGAGGCGTACGGTCTATGTTGGGTAAAAGGTCTTGAATGCAATTTGAGACAGCAACAACTTCAACTAAAACTAAGACAATAGTCGTATGAGTGCTCATTGCTTTCCCTTTCAAGTTAATTTATCGAGGAATGTTGCGATCTTGTCAACTTTCGTATTTTAATGAGTCGTTATCGCGAAGTTTAGCAAATTTTAGGTTTCAGCTTTCATCTGATGCTGCATGGAACTTCACATCTTTAATTCTCTCATATCCATCCTATTCATATCCATAATTAATCGTATTACACAAATTGTGGCTTTCAGGGGTAAGATTCTTCACGTGATTCATGAAACGATTTGTTCCGTGAGAAAAAATGTAGTCAAACAACTCAAAACTTCTTTACGAAATATGTCTGTGATCAGAACTTGGATTTATCTTGTACTGCACATTTCCGTACTCGTATCCTTTTGCTTTGCTGGCCAGAGCGATGATCAATTTCTCTTAGCTTCAGCAAAGTTTAGATCACTTACCAGCACCGAAGCCAGCAATGGTCTTATTGCAGAAACATCGAACGGCTTGATATCAGGCAAGATCGACCGCTCATGGCCTGATGTCCGTCAATTCCTTGGTGTGCCATATGCTCATCCTCCTACAGACGAATTCCGTTGGCAAGATCCTGTTAGACCCAAAAGTTGGAAGCCATTTATCAGAAGAGCAACATCAAAAGCTCCATCATGTCCCCAATTGCTATTATTAGAGGCCCAAAGTGAAGATTGTTTGTACTTGGATGTTTTCACACCAACTACCCCACGAATCGATGAAAACAAGCCTCTCCCTGTTTTGGTTTGGCTCCACGGCGGTGCATGGATAATCGGAAGTGGAAGCACAGTTGGAGTCCAAAATCCTTCATACATCGTCCAGCATAAGAATGTTATCGTAGTCCGAGTTCAATATAGATTGGGACCGCTCGGATTTCTTGCCACTGAAGATCTTGAGGGAAACTATGGTTTGAAAGATCAAGAATTCGCACTAAAGTGGACCAAAGAAAATATCCGAAAGTTTGGAGGTGACCCTAACCAAGTAACATTGTGGGGTCAAAGCGCAGGCGCAATGTCCATCAGTTTTCATCTGACAGCTGACTTGAGTAATGGCCTGTTCCAGCAAGCGATTTTGGAAAGTAACGTCTTGGGAATCAACTATAGGACTCGATCTGAAGCAACAATTCTGGGTGAAGCATTGGCCAAAAAAGTTGGCTGTAATGTTCGCGATTTGGCTTGCTTGAGAAAAGTTCCTGCTGCGGTAATATCATACTTGCGTCCTCCGATCGGAATGTTTAACCAGAAAAAAAAACTCGGCGATATACTGCTGGTAAGTTATCATATAATTTCGCTTTATATTTTTAGTGGACTCCAGTCATTGATGGGAAGATTATAACTCAACATCCACGAAAAGCCATTCTATCAAACCAAGTGAAGAACGTTCCGATTCTGTCTGGTTTCAACCGCGACGAGGCTGGTTTAGCTTTGGAATTGATTGATGATATCGCCAAGTTGTTCACAGGAGGCAGGGATGTCTTACTGAGAAAAGGAAATTACGAAGCTGCGATGCGATACATTTTTGGAAATAGCAGCAACGAAGTCTTGGAAGCTTACCCATCCACTGAAGTACCCAACGAGAATCTGGACTCCCTTGGTCGAGCTGCTACAGACTTACTCGTCGCATGTCCAAAGCGCCAGGCTGCCTTGAGGTTATCGAAGCAACAAAATGTGTATTTCTACTCATTCGAGTTTCAGCCTCGCTTTATTCCTGTAATCCAGAGATGCAAAAGTAAGGAAGTCTGTCACGGGCTTGAACTTCCTTATGTCTTCCATAGCCTTCAAAACTGGATGATCATACCTAAATTCTCTCAAGAGGAACACAAGATCTCTCACGCGCTGATCGACTATTTCACGTCTTTCGCCTCCGGTACATTAGATCAAGGAAAGTTCGACAAGTTCATGGCTCATGACATGGGCAAAGACAAAGACTCTCTATCACAACTACCAGCTTGGGCTCCTATTACAGTCGAACAACAAAATTATCTCAAATTTACAAACGATGCCGATGTCATACTCACTGATCAGCCCTGGAACAGACATTGTGATATGTGGGACCGACTAGATTACATTTTCTAGTCTATATCTATAACACAATAGACGACTAGATTTTTTTTCAAACAACTGTTGTACAAGTGCTGTTTGCCTTCACAACCAGCGTTTCAGTGAATTCATCTGGTCCTCATGAACCTGTTAACTTACAAGGATAAGAACCAACTACAAAAGCTTTTGAAAAGCCCGATATTTCGATCAAGGCTTTACGGAGTTGGATTATTCTGCATCTGCCTTTTGGTGATGTATTCGCTTTATGAATTCATCACACCAGACACTGTCGGACATGTAGAGGAGGTCATCGAGTCGAATCCATCAGGTTGTCCCTTCTTTGGATTGCTCCTTACGGTTTAGGCTCGCCACAAGTGGACCAACAGTATTACGGATCGTCAAATGTCGGCGACATCGTTCTTGCGGCAACTGGAAAGACAAAGATATGGGTGCCCTCTGGAAAGCTTTTACGAGAACTGCCATTCGGTGGTATAGCGACAAGGAGCAGCGCTGATTCTCCCGAAGAACTGCTTGAGACTGAAACTAAAGTGATTACCATCTGCCATCCATCATGGCATGGTATTCGACAGGTGAGTCTTAATATCAACGCATTGATCTCTTAGGCAACTTATGGCCAAAAATTTCCTGTATTAGAGCTCCCTGGAATCACATCGGATACACACGAGAAGTCGTTGGTCAATTACTTATCGTACGTTCCTGAACTTCGAACTGTGATAATCAATGGAATACCGCCAAATACTGTCAAGTTCGCAAAAGTCTTGAAAGAACGACTGCCAAACGTAGAAATACTCTTTATATATCATGGATCAATGTCGCAGCCGTTTCATGAGGCAGAAGCTGGTCTGGTAAACGATATGATCAAAGCAACCAAAGAAGGATACGTCAGCAGAATAGGTGTTGTCAAAAACGGGATGGTAGAATCCTTCAAAGCTTTTGGGATTGATGCTGTCGAGATTTGGAATTTCCCAGAAGTTTCTTATGTCTTGAGAGACGGAAGGCTCGCTTTAGATCGGTCTCGAGTCAACATCGGAGTTTTTGGTAGTAGCTGGGTCCATAAAAATGTGTATGCGCAAGTAGTGGCTCTCTGTGGAATGCCTGATGTCGACCTGCATGTGTTAAAACGGCCGAACATTCCCTATTTGGAGCATTGCCAAGCCAATATCGTTGAACACGGCGCATTTCTAGAACATGATCAATTTGTCAAGCTCATTGGTCAAATGGACATAACTCTTTATATATCGCTCACTGAATGCTTTCCAATGACCGTTGTGGAAAGCATCAGCATGGGAATACCATCCATAACAAGTTCTACATCTGCGGTGTTTTCTTTAGACCCGATTCTGCAAGATTACCTTGTGGTGAATGAACTTGATAGTCCTGATTTTATTGCTGCAAAAGTTAAGAGACTATCAGCTAACTACAATGATATTGCTTTCAGATTGTGGAATCTAATTCCGTACATCGAGAAAAAGGCTGAACGTCAGTTAAAACTTTTTGTCGAAAACGCATCATACTCTGACATATCTTCTGTCAATTATGCTGTACCTCAGCGTTTGAAAAGAAACGATGTGATAACCAGAAAGCCGGTTGTTGCATTTTACATCGAGAATTTATTCTCTACTAAAGCATACTCTTCTATTGAGTTTGTCATGTACAGTGTCATTAAGGAAATGCTGGAAGATGGCCATAAAGTTATTGTGCTGAGTGATATATCGGATGAAGAGATGTCTCGTTGGAAAAGTATGGTTGGAGAACGATATCAAAACTCTTTATTCTGTTTCACACTTGCATCACTAAGCGATCGGGATTTCAGAAGGAATGATGATAACTTAAGAAAATCAATTAAGATAGCGAACTCATTCAAAGAGATTTACAAGAAGATCAGTTTTGATTTTGTCGAATTTGTGGATAGGGAAGGATTGGCTAGTGATTTGTTGCGGAAACGAGATCTTTATTTGCCGAAAAATGTTTTAGTTTCTATAAGAGTCTTTGGCTCTTATCAGGTGCTTTATGACTCTTTTCATCAATCTTTGAAGATCGAAGATGACTTAAAGGCGTTGTTCCTTCGTGAACAGTATTGCTTGATGAATGCAGATTTGATCGTCGTTCACAATCAGTTTCAGAAGAATTTACTCAGATTGTCTTTCGGTATTCATCCAAATCTAATACATCTGTCTCCGATTCTGACAGACGTTGTGTCAACTGAATTAGAGAAAATAACAAAGTCCACACAAAATGTAAAATCTTCTGCGAAGAAAAGAAGTATATTTCTTGTTGATGCCTCATGGAATACATTTGACAGCATGAAGAATATGATTGATGAATTCAAGAATTTTTTGAATGTTAACAAGGAACGATACCCTCGAGTAAGATTTGTTTTCGTTTGCTCAAGCGTGTCATACAACAAGTCTGTGATACTAGAAAACATGATAAAGTTGGAAGACATGGTTCCTTTCACTCAAAAAATACATTTCGAGTTTCACAAGGATATTCTGGATTTGAAGACCTTCGTTCTAGTTGCTCAAAATGTCCGCGCCGTCGTTGCCGGGCAACCTTGTGATGATATTGGAATAAGCACTCATATCGCTGGACTTTTAAATGTCCCCCTCATACTGCCTAATTCGAAACTATGGCATGAATACTACAACGCAGGAGATTCTGTTGCTTTCTATGAACCATTCGACAAAGACTCTTTATCAAAACAATTGATTGACTTCACTCACACGCCATATCATCAGAACGACTCTCCATTAAAAGAGCCAAGCGCACTAGCGCTGGACCCTTATGTGTTTTACAACGCACCTATGGAGCGAAATGATAACGAAAGGGCAAAGTTACTCGAAAAGCAAATCAAACTTGTTTCTCCGCAATAATTCTGTTCTGGTTCCCAAATAGATGTCTAAGCAGAACGTTTCACTTGATACATTACGTTCTAATTTAAAGTCAGTGCCTCAGATTAGTCACGCGGACCGATTTAATCCTCTCCATTCAACGCCTAACGTTTTTGAACCAGTTACATTGAGCCATGAGGATCTGCAACTTATGAATGAGAGATTTAACGCAGCTGAACAACAAGTACAGCATAAACCAATAATTCATACAAACACCCAATGGACAGAGGAGTTTCACGCTTCTGTATCTCATCCTACGCCGCCTGTGGCTCACGAAATGGAGATGCTCTCGAACGCTTTTGATAGAGCGTTCCATGAGCTTCCCGTTCAGCCTCTTACAAATGAATTCTTGGAAGTAGAATCGGAAGCTCTACGAGAAGAAGAAGAAGAGGCGGACAATACAAAAGGCGAATCTCTAAGCGATCTTGCCGTTTCAGCCAGGCACTTCATGGAACAGTTCAGCCAAAATCCAAAATTCGCGGAGAATGAGAAGTTTAGGAAGAGCAACTTTCTGAAATTTGTTACAGCCCTTTCTAATGACGAATATTCTGTGGAAAATGGTGTTTTAGTGAAACGTTAATAGATTCCCAAATCGTTTTTTCCTTTCACCGAATATCAAGCATGAACGATCAGAGCCGGTCCTCTTCGTTCTGGTACGTCTTTTCGTTGATAATATCAAGCATTTTGTGCTCTGTGCTACTGATCCTGGCTAATAAGATGGTTATGAAGGCTGGATTTGACTATGCTTTGACTTTGTCCGCTATGCACTTTGCTTCCACTTCCATTTTCAGTAGGGTTTCTGCTAAATTGGGATTCTTTGAGCCTAAAAGGGGTGCAATTCCGCTTCCAGTTCTCTTTAAAATGGCTCTATTTGGGACCTGTTCTATTGTGTTTATGAATCTTAATCTGAAGAGCAATTCAATTGGATTTTACCAGATGACAAAATTACTGTGTATTCCTTATATGGTCATATTTCAAAGGATTTACTCTAATAGCAAAATTTCAGTGGAAACGTTGCTATCTTTAGCGCTGATTTTGTTGGGTGTTGCGTTGGTTACTGTATCTGATGTCAAAATTTCACCTGGGGGCTTTGTGTTTGGCGTGGCTGCTGTGATTTCAACTGCGCAATTTCAGATATGGCAAGGCACTAAGCAGACTGAGTATAAGCTGAATCCCATGCAAATAACTGATTCAGTCATGCCCGCCCAATTTGTAGTTTGTAGCATTCTAGCTATGCTCCTCGAGACAAATTCTTCTTTCTCTTTATCTAATAAGTCCTTATTCGATGTTAATGATATCTCTATTCAACTGTTACAGGCAATTATGTTGACTTGTTTACTGGCTGTTGCGGTTAATATTGTTACTTATGCACTTATTGGAAAAACAAGCGCAGTGTCTTACCAGGTTGTTGGTCATCTTAAGACTGTTCTGACTTTAATTGGTGGCTATTATCTTTTTCCGGCGGATTTACCTGAAGATAAAGTTTCAAATACTGTTTTAGGTATCGCGATAGCTCTTATAGGAATGATTATTTACGGCGATGTTAAGACTGCTGGAAAGGGGAATTCTATGTTATCTCGATATACAGGCCTAAGTTTTTGGACTCGAGAAATTTGATGTGTTCAATTCCGCAAAGTGATCATTGATTAAAATATAATTCTTTTTCATGTTCAAGTTTGACTTTGTTGATGAACACGCCGTAACTGATGATAGCGGTGTTAAGCCTAAAGTGCATGCGGATGTGGCGCAGTTTGCTAAGGCTGAGCAGTTTATTCTCGATCAAATATCAGAGAAGGGCGTGTTGCTTTTAGCTGAGAACACCAAATGTCACGGAATTTACAAAAGAATCCTGGAAGATGCACATTTTTCGATGGCTGCAACTGATACCATGGCTGCTTCGGAGAGTAATCCCATTTTTGAAGCACAAAAGCAGAATCATGATGTGATATCATCCGTTTACGAGGGAGGAATGAAAACATGGGAATGCTCTTACGATTTAGTTGAGTATCTGAGTGTATCGCGCGATTTGGAAGGTAAAGATGTGCTCGAACTTGGTTGTGGATCTGGATTACCCGGCTTGTATGCGCTTTTTAATCTGAAACCTCAAAGCGTGTCATTTCAAGATTACAACAAAGAAGTATTGGAATTCATAACCATTCCTAATATCGTGATAAATAAGCTGGTTTATAGTGAGCAAGAAACTGATGATAAAAAGGACATGGAATTCGAAGTCAACAATATACGCACGCAACTTCAGACTATTAATGGACTCGGTGATTTCTTTTACGGTAGTTGGGCATCTTTAAGTGAATTAGGTTCTACTCAGGGAAGGTTTGATGTATTACTTTCATCAGAAACAATTTACGACGAGCGTTATTACGGAAGCATTGCAAACGTTTTACGTAAAACACTGAAGGATGACGGTTACGCTTTGTTCGCGTGTAAGGAAATCTATTTTGCTTGCACTGGCAACCTGTTCCTTTTCAAAGAATTCATGATCAAGTCTGGATTTTCTGTTTCGGTGGTTTGGCAGAATGGTGCAAGCAACGGTTTAAAGCGAGTCATACTAAAGATAACCAAAACATGAAATTATTAGGAGAAAATTGTAGCTAAAATCTCATTCATGGACTGCTGGAGTTCAATAGATTTTTTCATCGTGTTTTGATATTTGATCTTCGATGGAGCAGGAAAGCAAAAAGAAAGCCCACAGGCCATCCAAGAGGGAAAAGAAAAGCAATAATACGTCCAACAAGGGAAAGAATCCGAAGGTGCGTTCGCTCTCTGTATGACGCGTTTACTTTAGGCCTTTGCCTTCAATTCTGGTGTTGCTGCGAACAAAGCAGCGCGTAGAACGATGGATGTTCATCAAAAGAGACTTCATGTTCCGCTCGTTGATAGATCTGCGTCCGGTAAACCTCCGGTCATCGTGGCTGTTGTTGGTCCACCAAAGGTACGTGTAATTTTCATAAAAACTTTCACTAGAGCTGCAAGGCAGCAAGTCGATTTCTGACCATACAGACTGAGACTAACGGACTGGTGATACATCAATTTCCGACCAAAGGCAGTAGCGACTATTGTGTTGTTTATTGTAAGAGTCGGAATACAGTTCATTTGTTGAAGTTCACGAAGCTAACTCTTTATCTGTAGACTGGCAAAACTACTTTGATCAGATCCTTGGTGAAGCGCTACACTAAGCAGACATTGACAGAAATTAATGGTCCCGTGACTGTTATCGCAGGAAAGAACATTCGTATCACTTTTATCGAGTGCTCCAACGATATGAATGCAATGATCGATATTGCAAAAGTCGCAGATTTGGTATTGATGACAATTGATGCCAGTTATGGATTTGAAATGGAAACTTTTGAGTTTCTTAACATTCTGCAGGCGCATGGTTTCCCGCGTATTATGGGTGTCTTGACACATCTTGATTCTCCAAAATTCAGCATCAAGAACGGAGGTACAAAGAAATTAAGAAAGGTAAAGAAGAAGCTTAAGCATCGTTTTTGGACCGAAATTTATCAAGGAGCAAAGTTATTCTATTTGTCTGGTATCATCAATGGGAGGTATCCGAATAATGAAATCCTGAATCTATCGCGATTCATCTCTGTCATGAAATTCAGACCTTTGGTATGGAAAAATAGTCATCCGTATTTACTTTGCGACAGATTTGAAGATTTGACACCGGAAGAAGAAGTAAGACAGAGTAAGGACAAGTGTGATCGAACAGTATCGTTCTATGGATATGTTCGTGGAACAAACTTAAAACAAGGCTCAAAAATTCATTTGGCCGGTGTTGGAGACTTCGATGTCGTAGATGTCTCTACTTTTGAAGACCCTTGTCCTTTGCCTTCATCTGAGAAAAAAATCAAGAGGTTAGACGAAAAACAAAAACTTTTGTATGCACCAATGTGTGACGTTGGTGGAATTTTGTATGACAAGGATGCTGTTTATATCAATGTTCCAGGAAAATACAACAAGGAGACGAACTCTTCTGATGGTGAAGTAGTCCTGGGAGAGGGAGACAAGATGGTTCTAGATCTACAGGATGTTGATGGTACTCTGAAAGAAGGATTAGAAAAATCTGAGTTGACTCTTTTCTCCGGGAGTAAAGCGATTATGGCAAAGAATGTTCCCAAGGAAATCACTGAGCTAGATGAAACATCTGGACGTATTAGACGTCGCGCTGGGTTTGATGATGACAATGAAGAAGACGAAGATCCATCGGGATCAGACGATGACGAGGAGGATTACAACTCCGAACAGGAAGGAGGTCGTTATGAAAATGACAGAGAGCAAGGAAAAGAAGACTATGCTTTCGCTGACTCAGATAGTGAGTTTGAGTTGAGCGAGAACGAAGAATCAGACCTTAAGTGGAAAGGCTCTTTGGTCGAGAAAGCGTTAGTTAATTTCAAGAAAGGAAAAGTTAGGTTAATGGATCTGATATACAAGCCAGGTTTTGACAAGGCGAATAATTCGAATGATGATGAAGAGCATGAAGATTCTGATGGAGAACTCTTCCGTCCTGTTGATCATAAAAAGGCATCTAGTCTCATCGATTCATCTAGAGGGCTGGACAAAGTTCTGACTTCACCTTTGGACTTTGAAAACGATGATATATCGATGTCCCTGAAAAAGAGATTTATTACTGGTTCTGTTGGTAATGATGGAGAAGAAGAATGCGGTTCTGATGATGATGAGAATGGTTTTGAAGACCTAGAAGCAGGATCAGGCCAACAAGAGTCTGCCTCCGGCGAGTCTGATAAGGAAGATGAAGACGAAGATTTGGAACTAGCAAAGAAAAAGGAAGAGTTAAAATTGAAGTTCGACGAAGAATACGATAACAAGGAGCTTGATGCCAAAAAGGGAGAAGTAAACCTTTACGACCAAGCAAAAGAGGAGATGCAAAAGCAAGCTTTAATGAACCAGGAAACCTTTGAAGGTGAAGATATCTCTGTAAGACATCAAATTTCTGGATATCAACCTGGTGAGTATGTGAGAATTATCCTGAAAGAAGTTCCTGCAGAATTTATCGAAAACTTCAGCAGTGAGTACCCTATTGTTTTGGGAGGATTAAAGCCATCAGAAGAACAAATGGGGTTTTTGAAAGTGCGCATTAAGAGACATAGATGGCACAAGAAGATTCTCAAATGTTCTGATCCTCTCATTTTTTCTTTGGGATGGAGAAGATTTCAATCAATGCCGTTGTATTTCATGAACGATGGTTCTAGAAATCGAATGCTCAAATACACGCCTGAGCATATGCACTGCTTAGCTACATTCTTCGGTCCTGTAACTCCTCAGAATACCGGATTTTGTTGTGTTCAGAATGTGAGAGATGCCAAATCTCACTTTAGAATATGTGCTACAGGAGTTGTGTTGGAGAGTGATCAGAATATGGAAGTAGTAAAGAAGCTTAAGCTGACAGGAGCACCATTGGAAGTTCACAAGAACACTGCTTTCATTAAGGACATGTTCACTAGCGCTTTGGAAGTCGCAAAGTTTGAGGGCGCTGGTCTTAGGACCGTATCTGGTATCCGTGGTATAATTAAAAAGGCCCATAAAAACCCAGAAGGATCTTTCAGAGCCACGTTTGAAGACAAAATATTGATGTCAGACATAGTATTTTTAAGATGCTGGTATCCCGTAAAACCAAAACGTTATTGTAATCTCGTCACTAATATGTTGCTAAGCGGCGAAAAGAAATGGACCGGAGTCCGAACTGTCAGCGAAATACGGAAAGCTGAAAAGAAAGAAATTCCTTTTAATAGTGATTCTGTATACAAATCTATTGAAGACAGACCAGAAAAGAGAGTTTTCAATCCACTCAAAATTCCAAAGTCAATCCTAAAAGAGCTACCTTACTCTTCAAAGCCTAAGTTAGACAGAAAGAGAAGCTCCAAGAAGCCGACATATATGCAGAAAAGGGCGGTTATCATGGAAACAAAAGAGCGTGAAATTTTCAAGATGTTCCAGAAGATCAATACAATCCGAAATGAGAAAGAAAAAATTAACGCCAAAGCTGTTGATAAGAAAAAGAAAGAGAGAGCTAGGAAACTCGAGAAAGAAAGCAAAATCAAACAAGAGAAACTCAAGGAAGTTAAGAAAGGAGTATACAAGAAATTGGGCAAGCAAGAAGCTGCAGAGAAAAGAAAGGCGGATATGGCTGACTCTGCGTTTAATGTTAAACGTGCTCGCCATTAAAGATCTATTGTTTAATGCTTTCTTTTTCTATCGACGTCGTTTCTATGTTTTCTTGTGTAATTTGATTCACTTTTTCTGTTACCTTAGGGTTGCTTCCGGAAGAAGGGCCCCACGTATAAAGGGGATATGTAGCTGATTCTTTCTGTGAGCCATCAAGATCAGTAGCAGATGTTTGCAGTCGTGAAGATGACCTGAAAATCGGTATTCGTCCTGTTGGATCGCGATCGTGATCTTTACCAAACAAATTCGGATTACTCATAGAAAGACTACCGCTTTTAGATAATGAAACAACTGCTTTCTCGAATGATCCTTCTAGTTTTTTTGTCTCAAGCATAATACTCTCTTTAGCGAAAGTAGGCGAGGAAGCGTCACTAGTTCCTTTGGACTCAAAAAAGTTCCTCAATTCTTTTGCCTTCATCGCTGCACTCTGGGTTCGTTCGATCTTGCGCTCACGGACAAGAGGAGAGCCAGGTAAAGATCCTTTGTTGTGCGTGCTCCCAACCACAGGCTGATTATGCACTTTCTCCGACGAACCGTCATCCAGACTTTTCCTCTTCGTAATTATTTTGATCGAACGATCTTCGTTTGATAGTGAACTTTGCCCATTTAGTTTTCTCTTCTCCTTTTTCGAAAGGTCTTCACTTTGGGACGAAGAATTAGACTCGCTGATGTCCGCCAGACTGGAACCGTTACTTCTCAGCAGCAAATCCTCCGAATTCCGCAATTGTTCTATAGATTTCATCAGGTTATCAAGTCTTTCCAATTTTGAACTTGAATTTGTTTTCCCCGTAGTGAGAGAACTATCATGCTTCTGGATAGATTTGTCTCCACCAGAGGAAGAGCTACTAACTGAAGACGTACTCACGGAAACTCGTTTTCCTCCTGTAACTTTGCTAGAATTCGTGGTACCCAAAAACGCCATCAGGTAGTTTATCTCTTCCGTATTATCAACCTGACTCGTTTCATTGTTGATTCCCAGTTTCGAAACTTTGGCAGTCAAATCTTCTGATGCTCTTCTTGATGACGGAGAAGATATCGATTTATCTGAAGATTGTTTGCGGGCCTTTCTTTTGCTAAGCGGACTGTCTTCTCCAACCTTTCCATGAGAGTTAAGACCGAAAACCTTATCTTTTCCTTCATCTTCATTAGAATATGCAGCCAAGATGGAATTTATGGGACTCTCTGGGCTTCTCAATGAAGAATTGCCCTTTTTTCTATCCATAACACCAGAAGGAGAAATAACGTTCAAAGCAAGCGCTAAATCTGTGGGCATCTGCTCAGCGGATGGCTCTTCAATAGTGGAGGCTGCGCTAGATCTTGAATCTTTTCTCACAGTTTCTGGCAAATTAGGCGGAGATACACTTGAGACTGATGTATATGCTGAAGAGCTCTGCGAAAGGAACACAGAATTTTTCGAGTTTGAAATCTTGATTTTAGGAATGTCCAATGCTGCTTCTTCTTTTGGAGGTACAGATGGCAAGGATTTGTGGCTATCGTATGGCTTGTTATCCTCACTCAGAGTCACGTCTGGCTCAGATTTAGCGACGATGATACTCACTTCGGTAGTTTTCGACGCAGCTTCTGACGGTGTATCCTGTGAGTCTTCTTCTTTCAACACGAATGTCGGCTGATCTTCTAATTCTCCTCCATCATTTATAACAGATCTAATATAATCGCCCAACTTTATGTCCTTGGGAATCATCGAATCAGGTTGGATAACAGTTCTGATTGCTTTCGTGTTAAGCGAAAACGGATCCGTATGGTTGGTGACCGATAGATTAACATTACTATCGCTGCTTGTAAGAAGCACCAAATTCTCTTTTGCCTTCCACAAGTTAAAATTTGAGCTTTTCTCTGGAGTCATCATTTTGTGAATTTTAAACTTCTGTATCGCTTTTCCTACAACATCGCGAACAGTTGCGGAACTCTCTGCGACAATAGTCTTTGCTGAATGTAGTGTTCCTGAATTGAAGTGATCTCCAAACAAGTAAACTCGAATAAGCAAGCTGTTTCCAACTGCAAAGTCGTCGTTCGATGGACTCTTGAGATTGATCAGGAATTTGATCTCGCTATCATTCGGGGTTCTAATAGAAGATACTTTACCCCTTGAAGTAACGTACTTCATATGTTTGATAAATTCCTTTTGAGAACTCTGTGCCACACCAGGCACGGCTGATTTTGTCTGCAGTTTGAACAATACATCCAAAATCCGATCGTTAGGATGCAATTTCTTTTCCTTAGAGTCACCGTGAACAACAGAAAGATAATAGCTGTTTTCCACATTAGGTATAATTCCTACACTAACATCCTCTGTGATTACTGAGGCAGAGTTGATGGAAGGAACTGGTGCTATGAAACCGGCTTGTTGAGCCTGCTTAAAAGATACAGCCCCTGGAACTTTGAATCTCACAAGAGCTAATTTCAGTGCCTCATTCACAGTCGTAGTTTTGGTGACCGCCACTGTTTTATATGTTGCTTTAAAATCGTAATTGCCACTGAACACTTTCAGAACAATGATTGCACCATTGTTATCGCTGTTTGAGTCTTTGTTCTGTAAATTTCCTTCGTTCAATGTTGCTGAGACCTGCCTTGTATCTGCCAATTCGGCCTTCAACATTGCTGCGTTTTTTCTGCCAAACATTTTACTTAAGCTTGCGAAACCAAGTTTTGGAGATGCGGCCATGTTCCCTCTACGGTATGAATCATATTTGGACCCTTTTTGTCTTTTCTCCTTGGATTCTTGCTGCTCGCTGTTTTCACTTGATATAGAATCGCTATCACGCTTAATTCCAAGCAAAGCTTCGATTGCTCCACCACTCTTTCTTCTTTTAGTACCTAATTCCGATATCGTATCATTTCGCTTAGCATCAATCTTCTTCTTTGATGAGTTATCGTTGAAGGTATTTTGTGATGCTTTCCTTCTGTTCGGTTCATCTTCTGATGTCTCGTCGTCGTCAATTGATAAAATTGCCTCGTCTTCTTTCTCGTTCTTATCCTCCTTGTCTTTTGAATTAATAGAAGATGAGAATTCTCCTATGCTTTTTGCACGAAGTCTCTTAAAAATCCCTTTGATACCTCCTTTTTTACCATCCTTTGTGCTCTTGGTTTCTTCGTCCTCCGTATCCGAATTATCAACGCTTCGTGCCTCATTCTGTCCAATATCATCATCTTCAGAGAAATCGAATTCAGAAGAATCATCAACGGTTTCTTGAATTGATGTAACAGTGTTACTGAACATCACCGACCTTGATACGGATAGTTTCGCTTTGCCTTCACCATCATTTGAGTTTGTACCACTGTAAGAATCATTGGTATTCTCTCGAAAAAGCTCTTTTAGCGCAGGTCCAGTAATTGTGGATTGCAAATCATCTTCTATAGGCGCGGTAAGTTTCAAGTTTCTCTGCTTGTTTAAACGGGCCAAACGTTCAGATGGCGACTATGATGTTAAACCTGAACATGCTCAAAATTCTACCTCAATGTTTTCCGCTGGTATATAGCCTACTTCGGACGTCTTGAGACATCGAACTAACCACCAATAACTGTTTGAATCATCAAGAAGAACCAAGTTGTCTCCCTTCAACACACACACTTGTCCCTCTAAGTTTGCAACAAAAGTGTGAAGCGCATAGACTAAACTCCCATCTTGAATATTTGAAGATGTTGAAGGAGATATAGGAAAGCTGAGATTCAAAGTGCTTCCATTCAAACCCGTAGGATCTATGATTAGTGTATCAGACGGTGAATCTGGTTGTGGAACTCGTGTCTTTACAGCCAAGATCGACTTGAGAGGCCTATCTGGAGGGTTGTGCAATGGCCCTATCCTCTTTGATAATGGCGATTTGATTTCTTGACCAGAAGTAGCAAAGGTAGTAGCCATATCTGTTTTCACAAACGAAACAATTCTATTTATAGGATTCAAAAGCGATCAGTATTCAAGTTTAGCATCCTTTCGCTTCCTCCTTCTTTCCATGGCCTTCGCTATTTTCGCTTGAAGTTTGTCTTTTGTCGTGGTTTCTTGTCGTGGTTGTGTCCTGAGAGGAGAATGATTAGGATGATTTATGATCATAACTAACCTTAGAACATTCTTGATATTCTTCTTCCCTGTATCCGCGTCTGTAGCACCCTTAGAAGTATCTAAAAGTTGAGATATTTAGAAACATTTAAGACCTACTCATATCCTGCTCCATCTTTGAAGATCCACCAAATAGTGACTCCATGCTTTTTACCATTTTGTCCACGGCCTCTAGCTTTTCTAATACCGCGTTAGAAATCCCTTCAACAAAATACTTTTATTTCGAGTCTTCAAATTCCTCTTATCAACTTTCATTCCGGAAAAATCACTGCAGATTTTGAATTTTGAATCATTCGCGTATGCATTCTGAAATCGTCACAAACGAATAGCCCAAACTTAAAGCAGAGGCTATAATTCGGTCAAGTGACGATGCCGTTTCTTGATACAGATCATGAAACAGTGAGATCCAATTGTGTTCTTCAGGTTTGAATGCAAGCATTTGAGATTCTGCCGCGCGATAAATCTGGTTTGAGTCCAATGATTCCCAGTCTCTTGAGTCAAAAGACCACTGAATTAATGCTTTACCCCATGAGCTTAATACAAATTTAGCCTCTTCTGTCCATTCGCCATAGGGTGCTCTGTATAGTTTAGGTATGAAACCAACAGAATTTAACAGCACATTATCACAAAGTCTCATTGAATGCCTGATCTCTGGTTCAGACATTGTTTTCAAGGATTTATGTTCAAAGCCATGCAACCCCAACTCATGACCTCTTGCGACCATATCTTTCAAAAGATCCACGACTGTTTCGTTGGCAATATTGCTGCAAATGACAAAGAAAGTGGCAGGAATACCGTGCTTATCTAGAACGTCCATGATATTTTTCGTTCTTTGGTCCCAAACCCAAGGACCATCATCAAATGTAAGAGCTATAACACCATTCCTGAGACAATGATCATAAACACGCTGGCATAAAGCCGCACGAGCAAATAGAATGTATATCACTTTTAAATGCCAAAATCCCTTCATTCGAAACAATCATTTCTTTTTTCGAAACCACGAACTGAGGATCTCGAAATGCAATCATCACTCGTAAGTACTTCGAATGCTTTCAGCGCATCGGACATAGAAAAGGCGTTCCACAATATCATGAAATTAAATCCGGAATTGTCTGCGCCAGTCGCTGCAATTCAGGCTTTGCTAGAAGTCATTAGGCATTCAAAGGCAACGACGATGTCGGAGTTTATGCAGACCATAAAAGAAGCTAGCGAAGTTCTAAAGAGCACATCAGAGCATCCGATATCCGTGATGGCAGGCTGCGATTTGTTCCTAAGATTTCTTACAGTTTCCAGTCATGAAGCAGAGTTCGAGACTTGTAAGGAAATTCTATTGAAGTCTGGCAACATGGTTGTGCAAAAAGCATCAACTCAGAAACAGAAGATTGTCAAATACTCACAGGATTTCATAAGAGATGGCTCGGTCATTCTGGTGCACTCATATTCGCGTGTTGTTATGGGGATTTTAGAGTGTGCAGCCAAACAGAACAAGCGTTTTAGAGTATTCTGCACAGAGTCACGCCCTTCTATGGGTGGGCTTCGTGTTCATGAGGCATTAAAGAAACTTGGAGTACCATGCGAACTTATACTGGATTCTGCTGTTGGCTACAATATTGAGAGAATTAACATGGTCTTGGTTGGCGCGGAAGGGATAGTTGAGAATGGAGGGTTGATAAATTCTGTTGGAACATATCAAATAGCGATGATAGCAAAGGCAGCTCGGATTCCTTTGTATTGCGCAGCTGAATCGTTTAAATTCGTTCGGTTATATCCTCTTAATCAGTATGATTTGCCGTATGTAAGGCGTCATGATGAGAATGTGGAACACAAAGACAAGTTTAGCGATATTGATTACACGCCTCCACAATATATCACGCTTCTATGGACGGATCTCGGTGTGCTCACTCCGTCTGGTGTCAGTGACGAGTTGATCAAGTTATACTACTGAATGGAAAATATATTTAGTGCATCAGTTTTTGTTCCTTCTTTAACAGTTTCAACTCCATTTCGAGCTTAAGTCTCTTTTTAACTTCATTTTGGTACTTCTCTTCCAGCGCGTTCTTCGCTTTTGTTTCTTCCGATAGCTTTTTGGTCAACGCCGCTACTTCAGCTTTTAAGCCATCAATAGTGCAAGTCTTTGGTTTATCTTTGGGCTTTGCAAAACTTGGATTTTCATTATCATCAGATGGATTAAAAACGGGAGCAGCAGGAGTAATTATCTAAATGGTTTCAACTCTGATCAAGTAAAAGTTACGTGTGCTCTGCTCAGCTGAGACACCTGCTTCATTCTCTTGACATTTGCCTGAGAAACGAATGGTGTTCTTGGTGACGCTGTACTCTGAAATCTAGCATCATTGTTCCCTATGCCATTAGCCGGAGACTTTCTATGAACAAGCGAGGTCAGCTGAAGTTTCCATTAAGAAATACCTCATTCTAAGATCAGGCGTCCATGGGCATCTGTGGGCAAATGAAGTTTCAGCCTTTTTAGATACGGAAGCATTCCATTCTTGAGGGTGCTGTATTGTCAAGGCTGTTTCATCATTGTCGTGTTCCATTTGACCTGACAAGCCCAACTGTTCTTGAGCAACGGGATTATAATCTGACTTCCTTATTGAAGGTAAACCAGGAATAGAGTTAATCTTTGTCATACTAACCCTTTTTGCGTTTTGCCTTACATTTCTTGTAGGAGAGACGAATTCAGGCGATTCTGAGCTGTTGTAAGAGGCAGGGGTCTTATTCTCCTCCAATACTTCTTTTGAAGGAGTTTTCAGTCCAAAGTCTGCACTGTCCTTAATGTTTAAGCTATCGAAAGAAGCAGCCAAAGAGTTAGAAGCTGATCCGAGCATTTTTGAAACAGAATCAAAAATCTAAAGTTCTGGTTTATTCCTTACGCAAGGTTACGACTCCTGTTTACCAAATCTTCTTCTCTTAACAGCGATACCCCTATCTTTTCTCTTAAATCGTATGGCTGCGCCATTTCACGCAAGAACTTCTTTGTCTGGCCCAGTGCGACGTCGAGCGATAAGTTCGAATTCACTTCACTAATACTAGAACCGATCCATTTAGGGAGTTTGCCTCTTTTGTCTTGCCTATTAAAACGCTTATCGGCGAAAACCATTAGTCCATAATCTGTTTTACCGCGAATGACTCTTCCAACACATTGAGCAGCCTGTCTCATGGCATCAAAAGTTAGAAAGTCATTCTCGTTGATCTGAAAATTGTGCCTCAAATACTCGAGTCTTGCTTTTAAAATTCTACTTTCCGTATACTGATAAGGAATTCCGATCATCACGACAGCTCGGCCATAATTGTTATCAAAGTCGATTCCCTCAGCGACTTTTCCTCTAGCAACGCTCAAAAGGATCGCGCCTCTTCCTGAATCGCAAGTTTTTCTGTAGTTCTCAAGAGCGTAAGATGTTTCAACAGCATCAGGAGTTTCCACAAAGATAACCTTGTGTTTTAAGACCTTGTCAAGGATATGCATTTCTTGCCATAATGCGACAATGGATTCCATATAGATATAAGAAGGAAAGAATGCAACAATTCCATCTGGTATAATTTTGCATAATTCGATAAGAATATTTCCGTAGTTCCTGACAACAGCAGGATCATTTCGTAGTTCAAATTTACTTGTTATAGCTACCTGATCAGAGCCTCTTGTTATAATCAAAGGAGAGAAACAGTTATTCCGCGTGAATGAGATATCTAACGACTGCAAAATCGCTGGATTAAATTGAAGAATTCTCGGATACATTTCCAACGGTGACAAGGTTCCTGATGTTATGACGACCGATTTGAACCTTTCAAAGATCGGTTTTATAGCTATGGAAGCATCTAAGCATGTCAAATGCAATGTTGGATTAAAGACAGTGCTCGTAATGGAATCAAACGGCTCCATAATCAACAAGAATCCTTCCAGATAGTTACTTATAATTGTTGCAAAGTTAGCAACCTTCAATAAATGAGTGAAGTCACTCAGGTTTGTAATTTCAAGCGTCCTCACTAAAGATGATAATCGTTCAAACGTAAATCGTAATGCTTTTTGTTCAATATAAGTGGAATCCTTTAAACCTAACATAAAAGATAAACATGTCTCACTGTAAACATGCCGGCTCTTAAGTTTGATCTTCAAGTATTCGATAAATCGCTTCAAGAATGCAACAAAATGCTCTGCCTTTCTAATATTACCGGGTACAGATTCCTTCAATAGATCATCAGGAAGAACAGGATTAGCCATGATTAAATCGGATTCTCTGTTTTGTCTTGAGTCAAGCAAGCCTTTCACTAATTGCTTATATTCATTCTCCAATTTCTGCTTATTGGTTTCTTTTAATCTTTGAATACGATCTGATAATGCGTTTAGCCCATTCAAGCTAGACTCTAGTATGTTTCTGTTCAAATCTATGGACATGGATTCTATGCAAACGTTATCAATGTTATGCGCCTCATCAAACACCACAATGGAATCTTTGCGAACTTCTTTTGAGACTAGCTGAGCGACTTTGGGATCCAACAAATAATGAAAAGAATAAATCACAACGTTTGCTACTTTAATAGTCCTTCGAGCTAAGAAATACGGACACAGCCCTTGCTGTTCCCCAAACTCCTTCAGGTCTTGTATGGTATAAACTCCGGGAGCCAGTTGAGACATTTCAGGAGAATGAACTAATGTTTCATAGAATGCACAAGTCTTTCGTGGCTCATTGCCTCCACCGCCTGCGTCTCCTGATGTTTCTCTTATCCAAGACGCTGTCAAACTCATGCATTTAGCGTCTAGAATGGCACCATTGCGTTCATAATTAACATCTGGATTAATACAAAGATTCTTTCTTGAAGCTAAGCCAAGAGCTATGAATTCTTCCTTCTTCTGCAACACTTGCTCGCGATATTCAATAAGTCGCTGTAACTCTGCTAACGCTTTCTCGATTTCTTGAACCGTTCTGGAACAATATATCAGCTGCCTTGACCGGTTATTGACACTCGACTGCTGATATGCAACAATTAAAGATAAGAGTGTTATCGTCTTCCCGGTACCAGACGGCATTTCCAATACGCCATGTCCCTGACAAACCATTAAAACTTAAATTTGTCGAAATTACGCCCGAATCCAAGAGCCTCTTCAAGTAAACCATATAATCGTATTGTTCCGGGTAAATGTAATCATATGGGAATAGGACCTCTAAGTCGTCAATTTTAAACTTCATTTGCTCAGCGGTGAAATGATTAACCAAAAATGATTGAAGAAATACTAGACTCTGCCCTGAATACGAGCGTGAATACATTTCTTGCCATCGGAATAGTGTATATTATTGGAAAATTGTTTAAAGATACCTTCTTTCCAGATAACCCAGAGGTCTTTGTTAGTCGCAAAGGCTTTGAAACCTCTGAAGTTCCGGTTGAAAAATTGCTAACTAGGCAGCAGCTAGCAGATTACAACGGGATTGATATATACAAGCCCATTCTGATAGGAGTGGATGGAGCTATCTATGACGTCTCCAAGGGAAGGAATTTTTACGGAAAAGGTTCAATTACAAGACTAACTGACTAACTCTTTAGACGGACCATATCACATATTTGCTGGAAAGGACTGCACTATGGCGTTTGCTAAAGATTCTTTTGATGAGAGTGTGTTTTCCTTAGATCCCAGGGAAGTGCATCATCTTTCAACCGCGGAATCGGAATCGCTTGCAGAATGGAAAGCAAAACTAAATTTTAAATACACTAAAGTTGGTTCTTTAATTAATGAATAGATGTTAATCATCCTACTGAAAAATTGGGCCTAAATGTGTTACGACTTGAGCGGTATCAATCGGCTAGTCGCCTTGTTTCAACATTCAGTACATGGATTCAGTGTTCCAAAAGCCAACCAGTAATAACGGCAATAATAACAGCAATCCTCCTTTGAGGGTTGGTAGTGGACTTTATCAAATAGAAAAGCAGATCGCTGAGGGTATGCGCAGATCTCGAAATCAATGTTAACATCTTGAATAGGCGGCTTCGCAAGAGTATACTTATCTAGAAGAGTTCCAGATGGAGTACAAGTAGCGATTAAACATATTGTCATGCCACCTGATGCAAAAATACAACGAGCCTTGCTATCAGAGGTGGAGATCATGAAGACATTGAAGCACAAGAACATTGTTCAGTACTTTGATTCTAATCTAACGGGGAAAGAGATATTCATTGCGATGGAATATTGTCCTTACTCTCTGGTTCAGGCAATGAATAGTAAAATGCAGACCAAGTTCTCTGAACAAGAAGTACTAAAGATCATGAAAGAGACAACAGAAGCTGTTCTTTATCTACACTATCTCCAGCCGCCGATTGTGCACAGAGATATCAAAGTAGAAAACATACTGATATGCCAAAATGGTCGAGAGCCTATATTTAAGCTATGTGACTTTGGATCATGCACTACAAGGATTATTCCACCAAGGACTACATTGAGTTCTTCTGAGATATCAGCTCTTGAAGATGAGCTAGAGAGACAAACAACTTTAGCTTATCGAGCGCCTGAAATGCTTGACTTATACCGGAAGCGGGGACTTACTGAAAAGACAGATGTCTGGGCCATGGGTAACATAACGGTCTATGATAGCTGAAATCTGTAGGCGTATTTTTGTATAAGCTGTGCTACTTTGTGACTCCATTTGAAGCAGACGGAAAGATGGCTATTCTTAATCACTCATATGTTCATCCACAGAATATAAGAGTGTCTGAAGGCATTAGGAGCTTTATAGATTGGCTTCTTTCCGAAGAGCCTTCCTGCAGACCAAATATCTATAGAGTTCTCGAGCGGGTATGCCAATTAAAAGGGGAACCAATTCCGGAAGGAATACAAAACAAGTATCAAGAAATGGAGAGAATGGAAGCTAAGGAAGAAGACGATCAGGATAGCGTCCCATTATTTGCACCAACAAATGCAGCACCATCTCAAGGCCTGAAATTATCGCCACCTGTAGCACAACGACGTGGAAGAATTCAAAAGGGCCACTCTGCAACTCCTTCAGCGAACTCTGCCGACGTTTTTTCAGTAACTAGCAGTGGAGCCAATTCTCAGCAAAACGTGTTTGATACTCTGAAGGCATTCCCTTCAAATGATGTTGACCCGTTTGCTACAAGTACTGCTCCAGTTATTGAAATACAGCCTTCAGCCCCTTTTGATGACGCATTTGGTATTACAGCTACAAACCAAAGTTCCACGACTAATCAAATACCTAGCTCTCCGTCCAATTTGATTTCTTTGAATCCTCCTGCACCTTCTCAGACCAACAGTATTATGGGCTCATCTGCTGCTGAATTGTTTGAAGCCTTTTCAGAGCCTCCGCGGGTAGAAGTACAGTCCAGGTCTTCATCTGTTTCAAGTGGTCCATCGCAAAGAATGGCAACAGGGACATCTGGTTTTCAGTTCAATCAATTTGGAGATCCAATGAATCCTCTACAAGCTCAAACGTCAAGAGGCAGAATTAGCGTATCATCAATTCAGTCTAATGGCAGTACATCTCTCGGTTTTGCAGGAGTTTCTTCATTATATCAGACACCGCAGTTAAGTCCTTATGGATACACGGCAAATCAGCCACAAATGATGGCAGGTCCAATGTATCAAACATATCAAGGTCAAGCTAGCCCTCAGCTAAATCCGATTTATACTGCTCAAAATAACCAGATGATCGGAAGGTCTCCAAGAACCAGTGGCGCATCATCTCTTGTTGCTACAACATTGGGTTCAAGACCTGGATCGTCTTTTAGCGTACAGACACCAAATGTCCCTAAAAAGGATTCGATTTTCCCGTAAAATAGACGTGATATTCCCTTTTCGCTTGATATTTATTTCTTTGGCCCTGTCTGTACTTCAACCTCTTCGATTTCAACCAGTATATCATTAGCTTGTACAGATTGATTTTCTTTAACACGGATAGACTTCACCTTACCAGCTTGATGTGATCTCAAGACGTTCTGCATTTTCATGGCCTCTACGACACAGACTTCCGCACCTTCTGTTATGATGTCACCCTCTTTCACAGCCAGAGATACAACCACACCAGGCATAGGTGACAAAACGCTATTGGATAGATCTAGTTTTGGCTTCTCTTTCATGTACTTAACAAGGTCGTTTTGAGTTTCAGTTAATGCCTGAATATCATACTTGGTTCCCAAGAATGACACTCTGAAACCTAAAGGCAATCGATCCAAGTACTGAATAAAATGCTCTTTACCATCAACAACCCCCTTCATCAGAGAAGACTCCACGGCCCAATTTCCAGAAACAACATTCTTGGATTTATCTGCGAACTCAGTCTGCAAGTCTCCGCTTTGAAGTAATTTCACAGCAACAGGAGAGCTTTCTATCTGTTGTCCATGCTGGCCTTTAATTCCGAGATGAAGTTTCCATTCGAATGGTAAATCTGGCTGATCTTCTGAGCTCCTATTTACCCACGATCTGTTTCTCACGTCTCTAAAGCAGTACATCCATGAAGCCAAGGCCAGTAAAGTCTTGTGCTCTTCTGTACTCAACTGGTGTCCTTCAAATCCCTTTGGAAATTCTTCTGCCAAAAACTTGGTTGACAATCTTCCCTCCACAAATCTTGGATGATGAATAACTTCTCGTAACAACGGAATATTGTGAGTCAATCCTAAACAATTAAATTCAAAAAACCCAAATCAAACCTTGAATAACATATTGGTCAAGTGCGACTTCCATGTGTTTGAGCGCCTCAGCTCTATCCTGTCCATAAGTGCACAACTTGCAAATCATTGGATCATAATAAACCGAGATTTCACTTCCCTCAACTACGCCAGAATCACATCTCACTGTTTCACTTGTTTTTGGTTCAATATAAGTAGTCAATGTTCCGATTGACGGCAAATATTTTGTTGGATCTTCTGCGTACACTCTAGACTCAATTGCCCAACCTTTCATTTTTATGTCTTCCTGTTTGAAAGGAAGCTTTTGCTTGGCAGCGACTCGCAACATACATTCAACCAAATCAATTTCAGTGATAAGCTCAGTTATAGGATGCTCAACTTGTAGGCGAGTATTCATTTCCAAAAAGTAGAAGTTTCTTTTTGGATCAACCAAGAATTCTACAGTTCCTGCCGAAAAGTATCCAACCTTCTTTGCTAACTGAACAGCTTGTTTACCCATAGCTTCTCTTGTTTTTTGATCTAAATGTACCGAAGGTGCTTCTTCAATAACTTTCTGATTACGTCTTTGAATAGAACATTCTCTTTCTGGCAAGTAAAAAGTGTTACCATGCTGATCACCAATAATCTGAATTTCAATATGCCTGGGTTGGTCAATGAATTTTTCAACAAGTAACTCATCATTACCAAAACTTGACTTTGCTTCACTTTTGGCAAGTTTGTAATTTTCCCTCGCCTCTTTATCGGTCCAACAGACACGCATACCTTTGCCTCCACCACCATGGCTAGCTTTTAACATGACAGGATATCCTATCTTGTTTGCGATTTCCAGAGCGTGATCTAAATCCTTAGCAGGACCATCGAATCCAGGAATGGTAGAAACTCCAGCGTCCTTTGCTATTCTTTTACTAGTAATCTTGTCTCCCATAACTTCCATACTCTTTTCCGAAGGGCCAATAAAAGCTATTCCAGCTTCATTTAGTGCGTGGACAAATTTAGAGTTCTCAGATAGGAAACCGTAACCTGAAGCAATTAAAAGTCAACAATCCCACACATAATTTACCCGGATGAACAGCATCAACGCCTGCTTCCTTTGCAACTTGTACAATCCTCTCAATATTCAAGTAACTCTGACTTGAAGTAGCAGGACCAACATTGTACGCCTCGTCAGCTAAACGAACATGTTGCGCATGTGAATCCGCATCAGAGTAAATTGCCACTGTTTTAATGTCGAGTCTCCTGCAAGTTCGAATGACTCTGCAAGCGATTTCCCCTCTGTTCGCAATCAATATCTTTGAAAATGGCTACGGAGGAAAGTTAGGACGCTACGGAAAGCATGAACCTTTTCATATCCTTCGAACAGAGATAAATTATACTTGTAGTAATATCTCCTGCTTGAGCCCGAGAGTAATTTTAAAGCGAAACTTTTCTGTGAATGCAATTTATGCAGAAGTCCAAAGTTTAAAAGGACCATTTTGCTATATGTCTCAACTCGCCGTTTGACAAGATTCGATTCACACAAAAGATTTGTTACGGGTGTTTAGAACGACGCATGGATGAGTTCGTGGATTTATGGAGTGATGTTGATTTATTCTTTGGCCACGAGGTGAACATTATATTTAGCCTCTTGATCTTCAAGTGTTGTTTCGGCACGGTATTTAATCTCGCGACCTATTGAGCATATCTCTTAAATCGCGCCTACGTGAAAGAAATGGAATAAAGAAAATGCGCCTCGTTCCAGACTTAACTGCCCAGAAACAACAATAAAGTTATTAAATTTAAAAAAGAAATCCTTGGAATCCGCCGCCGGATGCTGAACTGCCACCACCAAAACCAAAGCCTCTGCCATTAACGCTTCGTGACATCGTTTCAAACTCTTGATCATTGAACTTTAGCATTTCTTTCAAGACCATGATAAGCTCATTTGAAGCGCCATTAACCACTACCCGATAAATAATTCTGCGCAGGTATTCATAGTCTATCGTTTCTTTAGACTTTTGTAAATCATCCATTCGTCGCAATTCTTCTTTAAGCACAATCTGTTGCTGTTGCAAAAGAGTAAGTGTAGACTGTGTGTCTGATAATTGATCTTGAAGCAACCGGATTTGTTGTAACAATTCCTGTTCCCTCAGAGAAGATAACGCAATAGAATCGCGTGGTGTAGAATTGCCTGCATTTGAGTATGTATAAGATAAAGCCTGAGGTGATGGCATAGTAGGAATAATCTCTTCTGATGCTTTGTTCAAATCAAAAGTTTGTATTGGTGCAGGAATATCAACATCATTCGTCTTGATGTGCAAAGAAGGTAAAACGTCATGATGATCAATACGGGCTAATTCCATACTTTTAATACTTTCAGGAGATTTCAATTCGACATCAGAACCTTTCAATGTATTGTCAGTATTTACTGCGGCGTCTTTTGTGCTCTTTGTAACTTTACTGATACGCTGTAAATCTTGAAGTTGCTGTCTCAGATGAGTTAACGATTGCTCCTTTTCTTCAAGCACCCTTTCTAATTGGACAATACGAAGCATACTTTGTCGATACTCAGAATCCAGAGATGAGAATTTCGCTTTTAAATCAGAACACTCGTTACGCAGTATTTCCACCTCTCGCTCCTTCTCTTTCAAGTGTAATTTAGCAGTTTCAAGTTCGTCCTTCAATTCATTAGTAACTTTTGTATTTTTCTGAAAGAGCAATTTAAACTTTGTAAGCTTTTCCTGTTTAAATAACCGCAGTTCCTTAAGTTCCTCCTCCAATTGGGACAAGTTCGGACTATTTGCGCGCTCTTCAGACTTTTCTGTCTGCTCAGCCGTCACAGGGGCATCGGTTCCTGTATCTTTCTTTTCTACGACAGGCACAGGTTCGATATTCTTGTCAGAGTCAGCTTTAGCCACAGTTGGAACAGGCGCAGCAACATTAACTTCTTCTTTAGAATTAAGCTCAGTTTTAGCTTCCGCCGATGCCTCCGCAGCATTCGTCACTTCATCCTTCTTCAAATTCTTTTCTATTGACTCTTCAAATTCTTTGTATTTACTCAGGATATTGTTAAGCATCGCTTTTCCCAGAATTTCTTCGGAAAACAACGGTTGATCTGAAAACAGAACAAGAATGGCCAGATTTCTACAGAGACTCTTCAGACATTCCTATTCTACCTCCGTTCAGGTAAATTAGAACATTCCGAAGCTTATCAAACCCTCTCGTAACGTAGAAAATAAGGGACAAGAGAATAGCTTCACTGATCGGAGGTGGTGAAGACAGAATTAACGCTCAACACTCCAAGGGAAAGTTAACAGCCAGAGAGCGATTGAGTTTATTGTTGGATGAAGGTTCTTTCAAGGAATACGACGCTTTTGTTGGTACATTTAAATTAATGTCTTGGTTAATCATAAGAGCATGATTGTAACAATTTCGGCATGGAGAAGAACAGGATTACTGGCGACGGTGTAGTTACCGGGCACGGACGTATTAATGGAAGACTTTGCTTTGTATTCAGTCGTAAGGCTCCTTTAAGTTGCAGCTGATCATTTCGATTTGTAGAGGATTTCACTGTGTATGGTGGTTCTCTAAGCAAAATGCATGCGCAAAAGATTTGTAAGATTATGGATAAAGCTGTTATGGTTGGTGCGCCCGTTATTGGTTTGAATGATTCTGGAGGTGCCCGTATTCAGGAGGGAGTCGACTCTTTAGCTGGCTATGCTGATATATTCCAAAAGAATGTCTTGGCATCTGGAGTTGTTCCTCAGATATCCATGATCATGGGTCCATGTGCCGGGGTATGTTTCAAGAGATTTTCTCAATTTAATAATGAAGGGTGCTGTGTATTCTCCAGCCTTGACAGATTATGTGTTCATGGTGAGGGACAGCAGTTATTTGTTTGTTACAGGTCCTGATGTTGTTAAGGCTGTTACAAGAGAAACAGTCACACAAGAGCAGCTTGGAGGTGCATCTGTTCACACTGCTAAATCTGGTGTAGCTCATTGTGCTTTTGACAATGATGTTGAAGCAATTGCTAAATTGAGAGAGTTTTTTGACTTTCTACCTTTGTCTAATCGAGAGCAACCTCCTGTGAGATACACTGATGATGATCCAGAGCGCAGAGACGAGTTTCTGAATTATATTGTTCCTACTGACTCCACAAAGGCGTATGACATGAAAGACATTATTCACAGAATGGTTGATGACAAGAACTTCTTCGAAATCATGGGAGATTACGCAAAGAACATTGTTATCGGCTTGGGAAGATTTGACGGAAAGACTGTCGGTATTGTCGGTAATCAACCAGCTGTTTCATCTGGTGTCCTTGATATTGATTCATCTGTCAAAGCTGCTAGATTTGTCAGATTCTGTGATGCTTTCAACATTCCTTTGGTGACTTTGGTTGACGTTCCTGGTTTCTTACCTGGAGTTGCTCAAGAACATAATGGTATTATTCGCCACGGGGCTAAACTCTTGTTTGCTTATGCCGAAGCAACTGTTCCAAAAATCACAATCATTACTCGTAAAGCTTACGGCGGTGCTTATGATGTGATGAGCAGCAAGCACTTACGAGGTGACTTGAACGTAAGATTTATATTCTTTTTATTAAATTTTAGTATGCGTGGCCAACAGGTGAAGTTGCGGTGATGGGAGCAAAAGGTGCTGTGGAGATTATTTTTAGGAAAGAAAAGGACAGAAGCAAAGCTGAAGCAGAATATGTAGAGCGTTTCGCAAATCCTTTGCCAGCAGCTCAAAGAGGTTTCATAGATGACATTATTGAACCGTCTGAAACTAGAGCTAGAATTATTCAAGATTTGAAACTATTGAAGACAAAGCAATTGGAAAATCCAAAGAAAAAGCACGCAACCATGCCTCTTTGAATAAACTTACTAATTGCGTGTGTATTGCTGTTGTTCTATGAGCCGGTTTCGCGATGATGGATCTTGTAAAGTATGGTTGTCAAGGAACATGAACTGATTTCTCAAGTTAGATTCTTCCACTTTCACCTTAAAGCCACTTTCATGGGCAATTTCTGCTGTGGAGAACCCATCGACTTTGATGGAGAAGGTGATCATTTGAATATAGTATTCATTGTCTAGTCGATCTGAGACATTTCGAACTGTTGCGATCTATTGGAAAGGGGGCATTTGGAAAAGTATCATAAGCATTGCATCCTTATTCTGATTTGATGTAGGTGCGGATCGTACAGAAGAAAAATGATAAGAAGATGTATGCTTTGAAGTATATCAACAAGTTCAAGTGTATCAAGATGAAGGCAGTGAACAATGTGATACAAGAGAGGCGATTACTAGAAGAGATTGATTTCCCCCTCATAGTCAATCTTAGATATGCTTTCCAAGTAATTTTAACCTTCTTTTAGAGGTCATCTTTTAGGATGACGAGAACTTGTTCATGGTTCTTGATCTGATGCTTGGTGGAGACGTGCGTTTTCATCTGGAGAGGAACGGACCTCTAGCGGAGGATGTAGTTAGATTTTATATAGCAGAGATTGCATTGTCACTTGAATACTTGCATTCAAAGCGAATTGTTCACAGGTAAGAACTTATACTCACTACCGATTTACGTATTGTAGAGATCTGAAACCTGACAATGTATTGCTAGATGATGCTGGCCACGCACACTTGACAGACTTCAACATTGCTGTCAAGTATCAACCAAATCAACATCTGAAATCGGTTGCCGGAAGTATGGCTTATATGGCACCGGAAGTTTTGCAAAAGAAAGGATACTATGATACTCCAGATTGGTGGTCATTAGGCATCTTGGCTTTTGAGCTGCTTTTCGGCAAAAGACCTTTCAGAGGAAAAACTAATGAAGCATTAACTGCCTCAATTCTTCACGATAATCTAGTATTTCCTAACTTTCCAGAGTCATCAATCAGCAAGGAATGTTTGGATGTTATCAAAGGCGTAAGCTTTTATCAGGAGGGATAGAGAATAATAATTTTTAGCTTCTAGAGCGAGACATAACAAAAAGGCTAGGATGTGGGGAGCAAAATCTAAAATCTTTCAAAGAGCATCCATTCTTCTCAAATGAAATTAACGGCCGTGTCATAGACTGGGCCTCTTTACGCAATAAGACATACCCGCCTCCATTTAAACCAGATGTAAATTAGAATCTTTTTTAAAGTTCTAATTTGATAGTCGAAAAGAGCAAATTTTGATGCAACACACGAACTAGAGGAATTGCTATTAGAAGAAAATCCCTTGAGAGTCAAAAAACGATCAGGAAAACGGGACTATAGCAGACTTCCTGGTGGAGAAAATGGTGAAATCGCAAAAGACTTGGATCTTATGGAAAGGAAGTTCTATCATTTCGATTTTGAAAAGAAGAGCAGCGGAAAGAATGATCCACAAAAATCTGCATCAATTAATGCCCTTGACTCTAAAGAAATGCAGGAAGATCAAGAAGATCAACAAACTGAAAAGGTTGGACAAAATAGTGCAGTAGATGAGCCAATGCAAGATACCGGAAATATCAAGCAAGAAGTTGTGAAAGAACCAGAAGTGTCAAAGTCAGCAAATGCTCTATGAGATAATGCTATGATGTTGGCTTAGTGTTAAATAGAAGTCTTTGTAAGAGAGGCTATTCAAGCTTGCTTTGTTTTTCAGATCTTTTCGGTGACAAAGATTGAAAGTGCTATTTTTAGAGAGTGAACCTTTTCGATGATAGGTTACATGGAAGTAGTGGCGTTTTCCAGTAGCTTGAGTTTATTATCGTTGGGAGTTGCGATGTGCGTCATGAGATGGGGACGAAGAAGGCCTACAATTAAGGTTGTGCAGGATGAAACACCTCATAAAGTCGAAATTGTCGCAACAATAGAGGATGTCAGGCGGATGTCTTCACATCATGATCTAATGAGTAACCCTAGTGCAGAAACTCGAACGCTTCAGATTTCTCCTGTATCTAAATCACGCTCTGGTTCGATGAGCTCTGCTGAGCGTCCTCCATCAGTTCCCAGCTCTATACCAAAACGAATGAATCTTTCTAGAAACGAACTTGGAAGGTCGGAGCATTCGTTGGATATATCAAGATTCCAAAAGATGGTTTTAGCAGCCGGTGGAGGAAACATGGAGGATATCAAGATAAGCATACCTGATACTTCGCGGGATTTAGGCCGAGGTCCAAGTGAAACCTCAATTCAAGTAGACAAACCGTGAGTTATGCGTCTATTTTGTATGTGTATTAAGGTTTTCTTTAATAGAATCAAACCAGTGTTGTTATCACTTCCATGCCGCTTCCTTTTATCAACACCACGCGGGGTAATTCTGCTGTCAGCACATCGAGATACTCCAAATAATCACTAGAAGTTTGTTTCCTCGACGGAGCAGGCAAGTTACAGAGAATTAATTGCGCGTCAAGTGAATGCTGTTTGAATAATTGGTTTAGCTTGACTGAGGTGTTCATAAATTCTGCTTTACGTTTCAAGTCAGGCCTTCTTTTGTAATTTGAGTCGTCTTTGAGATTTGAAGGCACAATTAGCAACTAAAGGTTAAAAAATGCGCAAAACTAAAATAACCTCATTTTGTGAGTTCAGTAGGTTCATATTTTGAAGCATTTCGTTTCTTTTCTGCATCCTTATTGTCTTTTCATATGCAAATTCGCTTATATCATAGTCTTGAATCTCAACCACTCTTGCTTCCGCCTCTATCCGAAATCTCTTAAGCAATGCTTCCAAATCAGCCTTCATTTGAATACTGTTGTCTTTCATTTGAGCAACGCAGAATATCCGCAGTTTGGCTCGTCGCCAGATTCGATGCTTCCTCATCAAGTAAGGGATCAATGTCAGAATCCCTCCGTCATGCATAATCCAGTAAACATCAATTTTATCCTCCTCTCCCATCGGTGCCTGCGAGTTTGATGGAAAGGGAAAGAGTTTGTTATCTGATTTAAGTAGTAAAACCACATATTCGCATGCTATCATTGATTTCAATACTTGAACGTAACCATCTCGATCCTTCCTGGAGTAACTGGACCAGTTTGATGGGTAGGACATCAACACAGTATTAGGTCTAAGAACGCCGATTCCGACAGTTTGTAGAGCATTTAAACGGCCTTCAACAGGATCTTTACTTACTAAAACCTGAGGAAAGCCCTCAATCTTTTGTTCCCTCATAAGCAATACTAATGTGTCATAAATTTCAGTAATTTCTTTAGATACAGCTTTTTCGACAAGGTCTCCTACAACCACTGAAGTAATTACTGAAAGGCCACCAGCTTTTCTTAACTGAGAGGTAAAAGAAAGCAGCTCTGGATTTCGAGGGAGTTGGTTCTCGTCTAAATCTAAAAAGCACATGATTTGAGGCCTCCAATTACGAGCACTGGAGTTTCTTGTTTTCTCTAATATCAGCAAGTTTTTCTGAGCTACATGAAGATTTAGAGCGTACATCCCATTTCCCCATTCTACTTGAGCCCCAGTGTATTCAACATACTTGTACAATGCTGCAACAGCAATCAATGAAAGCAGTGCAGCAATCCAATTGATAAAAAACATATAAGTCACACAAAGTATCATACCCAATAAAGATAAGGACCAGTGATAGTATTTCCATGAGGGTCTCCAATGAGGATATTTCAAGATGGAAAGAAGAGCCGTTGAAAAATTAATAGAGGCGTAACACACCAAAAAGAATGCTGTTGAAACAAGAGCTACAATATCCAAATTGCCTATCAATATTATTGCCTCCGCGATAAAGAACGTAAGAATTAATGCTCTACGTGGCTCTCCTTTATGTGTTACTTTGAAAAACGAAAGCCAAGGAATCACATCGTCTCTTGCGATAGACTGCATGACTCTGGATGCTCCGGCCAAGCATTGTAGCCCGGCTCCGATACATGTCAATAAGCATCCTATCAGTGTGACTAAGCCGTCTGGCCAAGAAACGACTGCTACTGGAAGACCGTAAGGGCTCAATCTAGTTCTCAGAAATTCGCCAGTACAAACAGTTCCCATCAACATGATAAAAAGAAAATAAAGAATCCCTGTAGTTCCAATTGCAGCAAATGTTCCCTTTGGTATGCTGACTCCTGGTTCTTTCAAGCTCCCACTCCGATTGCTTCCAGACATGATGCCCGTAACACTCGGGAAAAATATTGCAAACAGCTTGAAGAAATCGACATCTGCAACATTTCCATTCATATCTTCTTTACGAAAACCAGGCCCAAAATTCTCATTGAAATCGCCAGGAAACCCAACGATAACCTCAGTAGGCACACTAGGACGATTACTACTAAATATACCAACGTAAATTGCAACCATGGATACAATTAGCCCAGTTAAGAAAAACATAGATGCTCTACCACTAAAACGCATACCAAAAAGGGATGCAATAGTTAAAAGCATCAACAGAAGTGTGCCAAAGAAACGTGTTTGGTTCACACGTGATATGATAAAAGAACCGATATCTCTTGAAATATAATCAACCAATATTTCAACAGCTCCCACCATATAGACAGCAATAGAAACTGAGGTCGATAAAAAGAACAGGAGGCCAACACTGACTCCGAGTTCTTTGCCTAACGATCTGGAGATCATGTAATAAGCACCTCCCGCAGCAACCATGCCATTAGTTGCAATAGCTGACATTGACATTGTTGTTAACAACGTACAAGATATTCCCATTAATAATATAACAAGAGTCAAACCGATTCCAGCAACACCAATTATCCAAGGCATTCTGACGAACAATATGATCCCAATAATATTTTGTAAGCAAGGTAGAAAAACACCACGTAGGGTTCCCATTTTAGGAATCTAAAAAATTAGTCTTATTCATGCCGAAATTACTGTTGGAGGGTGTGTTAAAGCTTTTTGATAGTTTGTTTCAGACTCCAATAATCGAGATGGATCCCATGAATAACTAGAAAGATATGTAGCAGTAGCATGACGATAAGAACCATCAGCCTCGTAAAGGGACAAGTTTGAACGTGCTGCGTCGGGTAGTTTGACAGAAATATAATCGCCTTCGTCAATCATCAAATCGTCCTCATCGACCTTCTGGCCCGTGTGCAATCCTTGCCGTTTCTTGTCTCCATTATCAGAACTCATTTGGGCACTCTTAGGACTACTGTAATCATATTCTTCTTTTGCAGAATCTGAACTGCTTCGATAACTGATTTTTCTCTGCTGAACAGATTTACTTGCTTTATGACCTCCCGCGGTATCATTCCCTGTTAACTGCCTTTCTAAAGTTGCAGGCATTAAGTTGATATCTGGAGTATGTTTGTCTTCTTTGCTGACATCGCTATAAGCGATAGAATCTTCCAGAGGAATACCATCTTCAGACAACCTTTGCTGAAACGGCGATCCTACTTGCTGCGATGGAGAAAATAAGGCCAGCAATGAACTTGCACCCTTTGATAGTTTTTCAGGATTATAAGATGATCTTTTCTTTGCTTTTCCCTTACTCTTTTGGCTATCAAATTGATGTTCTTTATCCGCCATCGTTAAAGAACAGCAGCAAAAAACTGGAAGTCAAAATAACCGCGAAACTATGCAATATGTAAATTGAAACAGCGCGGAATCGTAAGGTAAAAATTGCGGTCAAAAAACTTGGCTCATACTCTTGCGCTGAATGAACACCGTGAAGGACTATCTTCCCGAATCATTGCGACATCAGCGATCTAGCTTACTATTTTTTCACGGATGACTACGCCGAACAACAGACCATATAGCGATCCTAATGCAAGAGGAGTACCGGACACAGTTTCCCCGACGATGTTATTGCATGCCAACCATCTAAACAGGCTTTCGACTGCTTCGAATGTGACGCCATCTGCAACTGGACCTTTTGTGCCACAGACTCCTGCGGCGCTGGTCCAGGCAAGGAGGATTAACACTGCGACTTTGGTGCGCCCTACTGGACAGGATTTAACGGTAATATTTAAAGAGTGCCTAGCCTGGATTAATGGTTGAAGCGTGTGCGATCTTACCTGAATCGATTGCTTGTTAATTCATTGAAGAATGTTTTACGTAAAATGCGCTGTACCTGCGTAGGCTTGAAAAACCAGTTGAAGTCTTCTATTGAGTTTATGTTGACGACGGCGTATTCGACCAATTCAGTCTTGGAATTCAGAATGCTGCAGTATTGTATTACTTTCGAGTATATGGGCGAAGAAGGGTAACGTTTTGCTTGTGGATGAAAAACTTACGGATTTTAAGAGCTAACCAGGCGATGCAATTAATTGGAATTAATACAGGAGATTTAGTTTTAGAGTTGTCATATCTGCGGAACAGACCGCGTCCTTCCCCAGACACTCGAGTTATTCCGCCGGCTCCTGTTGCAAATCGTGTACAGCCTAATATTATTGCTGCTGCGAACTCTGCTGCCCCAATTCGTGTCGCTGTCCAGCCTCAAAATGTTGGCATCAATCGATTTCAACCTTACAAAACTGCTGCTTCTACGGCACAAACTAATAATGTCGGAGTCAATGCTAATGTTCCCACCACGAGTGAAGAAGAATGGAAGAAAAGTATACCGGAAAAATTCAAGTTCAGTAGTTCATTATCGCACAAGTTTATTGAACTCGCATGTCAGCCTATGCATATTGTTGGCTATCGACAAACAGCCGTGCAGATTAATTTTAGTCTCTTCGGAACTCGATTAGAAAAGCTCAGGAAAACAATGAAATGGTTAACTAAACATGAAGATCCTGACGCTCCTACTGTTGAAGGACATGAGGCTTTCTACTCGTTAATGTTGTTTTCTGGATCGAAGTATGAGCTAAACAGAATACAGCCTAATCGAGCACTCCCTACTTCATATCCTTTTGAATGCAAGTATGCCATAAATAGTTCTGAATTCAAGGACGTTCCTGTGGCTAGGTTGAATGGTATGAAGTTCAGCAACCCGATTGATATGACTCCGTATTTATTGAATCCAAGCAAAACAGATATCAATATCGACTACAAAATACGGTTGAATTTCAGTGTCAATTCTTCAGATTTCTGGTTTATAGTTGGTCTTGTTTATCGGTATCCTCCTGCGAGCGTCGTTGAAGTTTTAAAGAGAAACGCTGCGATGATACAAAGTTCAGAGGCAGTTAAAAGTGAATACTTTTCTAAAGATGCTGAAGTTGCTGCTCAGAGAACTGTGTTGGGTCTGAAAGATCCCCTTGTTTGTTTGAATATCAAGACACCTGCAAGAGGCATACTATGTGATCATTTGAGCACTTTTGACTTGTACTGTTTTCTTCTTTATAACTACACCAATTATTCTTTTCAGTGTCCAGTTTGCTTTTCTTCAATTTATGATGGCGGATCTATGGTTGAGATATTCGACGCAAAAGAAAGCGAAGATGGCAAAGTTGTTATGACATGTGTACCAAATGTAACTGTCGGGCTTCGTATTTGTCAATACACCACGGAAATCATCACTGAATTCACAAAGCGTAATATCAGCCCTGATGATTACAGTTGTATAATTGAAGAAGATGGCTCATGGTCTATTAACAAGGAGGACGAAAACGATTTTGATAGTGATGAAGATGAAGATGGCGCGATAGTCAATTCGAAACACCATAAATCCCGCAATAGTTCGGCCAATTCAAGTAATGTTATTAATTTGATCGATGATGATGATGATGATTATTATGGCATTGGTTACTCGGATGACGATGTTATTGATCTTACATTGGACTAGATAGTTCTGTCAAGACACAACAATGGGCTACAAATAGATCATATTCCTTTCATGCAATCGAAAGATTTCTCGTGAACCCTACTATTGAATGCACAATGTAGTTTATTCAACCAATTTTAAGTATCTTTTTCAAATCATTCGCGATTTGAGCTTTGTCTTTGTCTTCATTGACACCATCTGAATCCGACTTGACTCCAAGCATGGTTTTCCAGTCAAGGTTTGGATTCAGTCTCTCTTGTTTTGGTTCCTGTTTAGCTTTTTTGATCTTTGGAGGCGCCTTGGCTAGAACTTTGAGCGGCACGTCACTCTTTAAATCATTCAACAATGTTCTTTGGTTTGCGTTCTTGTTCCAGACATTTTTCTCTTTCGAAGAGGCAGCAGCCGCACCGTTATCCTCCTTAAACACCCTTCTGTTATACGATTTACCTTTAGCGCTTGAAGCTCTTGAGCCAGGAGCATGCTCCGCCTCAGCCTTGAATTCCTTCAGTGTTTTTTCCAATGCTCCTTGAGGTACAAACTTTCTTCTCAATGGAGGCTGAGGGTCACTAATATTCAACAAAACATCTGAACTGAGTACAAGCCCTCTTCTCTTCTTCAATTTTCCATCTAAATCACTTCCTCCGACAAAAACATTATCGAAAACTACATGGATCCAAAGATGATCTTTGACAACGACAGTCTGGTCCTGTTTAATACGACCTCTCTCGATATTCATATGTGGTTTCTCGACACCAATTACATAACCAGCAGATCCAAAAGTAACTGAGCCCACATTTGATACAAACAGCACTCTGTCGCCAATTTCAAAATTCTGTCTTGATTCGCTTGACAGACGATACTGCGCCTGATCAGGAGTCAAAATTAACTGAGCTGGTATTCCATTTAAATTATGAGTCTCAATCTTAGTTTCCTGCAATGAAGTTTCTTCAATGACTTCCTCCAAACGCAGAGAATGTTCTTTAGGCAGCATCACAACACTCAAGTCAATCTAAAAGTTAAATCCAGCAGAATATTAAAATAACCTTTTCCAAATTCTTAATGCCTTTAAGTCTGAGCCACATCTTCACCTTCTCTAGTTCTTCAGTTGCTTGCTCGACAGTGAAACCAAGGTCACTTAATGAATATGCTTCACGATCTTTCTTGTTCATAGCATCAATTATAAAAGGAAATTTTGTAACATAATCTTTGATGAGATCAACAGCCGCTTGACTGTATTCCCACCCAGTATGTGCTGTTTTCCTTGACATTCCCAGTACTTTCAAGTTTCTACCGTCAAACTTTAATCCAAGACCCAAATTCAATCTCTCGATAACATCACCGCCAGCAATAGGAAACAATACAAAAACTGATGCAGTTAAACGGGAAAATACAAGAGGGTTGAGCTTAAGCATTCCACAAACAGTTCTCGCAGAATAATACTTGTCTGAATCTTTAGAATTCTTAATGACGTTTCTGATTTTTTCTTGCTTACTTGGATCCTCCTGAGGAACTGTGATCTTCAAGTTGAGAGCCTTTTTGCTAGGGGCGTAACCAACCACCTCGCAAGCAAGCCCATACATGCTCTTATCTTCGTCCAATATGTAGAATCCTTGTGTTCCAATAGGAAAATCTTCTTCAAGAGTTGGTGGAGGTTTCTCAATAAATCTAGGATCTTCCTTTCGAACAGAAAACACAACAGTTTGATATGGATACTGGACATAATCAGACATATCGCCGAAATTTTTGTTTAGAGCTCCATTGTCTAACCTTTTCATCCCTTTCAACAAACAAACGTGGAACACAACTTCAACTTCGTTAATAAATGCACCGTATCTCTTGGAGTACTGAGTTTCAAGTCTTTGCATTCTCTGATCAAACATCTCAGGTTTTTGGTTTTGATTGACTTTAACCTGTTCATTCTTCCAAAGCGGGTCTTCAGCCTTTTTCATGATGTAAGGGTATCTGGCATCTTTTAATTGGTATGTGTTCAATCTATCGCTAACCCCAGTAACGACTGCTTCCGCTAAGAACGGCCAACCAGCATAAACAGCGGTTCCTAAATACTTCTTTGCTAAATCGACGGTTTCAACATCATTCAGTTCGTCCTGATTCATCAGCCTGAGCATAATCGAAGGATTTCTACTTTCTTGCTGAAATATGGCCACTTGGGCCCTAATGAGCTGACTATTCCACTTGAGCGTTTTAAGGGAAGGAAAGCCAGGCAATTGGTCTAAGCCAAGTCCAACATTCTTCAGCAAACCTTTCTTAATATTAGAAATCTGAGGCTGAACAAAGACATTTCTCTTGCAGTGGCAATGGATTAGAGGAGGCATCTTTTCTGTTACAATCGAAGGATACTGATAATCTAATGAGGCATCATAACTGAAAATCCAAGCGTTCCCAAAGCTGTTTCTCCTCTTCTCGTCATTAGACAGCATGTGGCTTTTGGTCTTCATGGCCTCCAATAATCGAACTTCGTCGATGAACGGGATCTTGACAACAGCTTCCCAATCGTTTTTCTTGCCATTCAAATCAAGCTCGAAGTTTAAAGGATAAAAGTCCAAAATAGGAGAATTAACATCAACCATCAACTCTCGAAAAGCTTCAGGAATATGCTTCATGGACAGCGAAGGAAGCACGCCCATAAGTTGCTCAAATGGCAAAAATGGCTTGCCAGTTTCAAATGGAAGCCTCGAATCAATAATTTGCTGAAGCTCAGAAGGTCCACGATCAGTAATCAAGTCAGAAATCTTAGGAGCATAATGATAAGGAAAGAACCAGCCCCAAGAAGGAACACCTTCGTAATAATAAAACATAACCCATTGTAAACCCAACAGATACTGCATTACAAGCTCTTCAACACTTTCCGGACTATCAGACTTAAACTTCAATTTCTCTCGGTAGTAATCTTTTCTCCAGTTAACAAAATTTTCATTTTCCTCGTTTGGACCACTAGCAGAAGTTTCTGATTTCATTAGTTTGGTGTTTGATACCGCAGCTTGTTCGTATTTTCTCAGTACTCTGAAACGTGCCAGTTGCGATTCTTCATCGTCGTCGTCATCATCCGAGTCTGTAGACTCATTTCCCTCGTCGGAGTCTGCCCCGAACTTTTTGTGAGATACAGTCAATGA
>JALGPX010000024.1:0-30255 GCA_023515795.1 Amoeboaphelidium occidentale | reverse complement strand
TATTTTCTCAGTACTCTGAAACGTGCCAGTTGCGATTCTTCATCGTCGTCGTCATCATCCGAGTCTGTAGACTCATTTACCTCGTCGGAGTCTGCCCCGAACTTTTTGTGAGATACAGTCAATGAAGGCTTTCCGTCCACAGTTCCTTTACCATAAAACATTCCCAATTCTTTGACCAACTCTTCAACAAAAAGCGCATCATCAGCACTGCTAAAAGTAAATGTCAAATCCTTTGCAAAACGATCTGATAGAAAGTTCTTCATATCCAAGACAAACTCTTTTTGTTTCACCGTTACAGTAATCTTCTTGGAGAACTTCTTCCTATTTGAATTCTTACTAATCAAAAAGTCAACGTCAGCTTGATACTCTTCAAATTGATCGAATTCTTTCTGTGCTAAATGTTCCAGCATCAGATACAAAATTTCATAATTGATTTTCCCGCCATTGTTCATGTAAAACGATTTTCCTGTAGTCTTTGCAGCAGCAGCAGATTCATCAGAACTGGCAGCTTTAATCACAACTTTTTTGTATATATCATACAGAATAGGTAAAGCTCCTTCATTAATATGCAAATCCGGCAAATGAGGAAGAAAGTCATTACCGACAAACAGGCACATCAAGATGAAATCATCAATTATCTTCTCCAAATCATACTTGTCTTTTAGAGCAGGCATCAAATCATTCCTGAATTCCAGATCCAAGTACTCTCGCAGAATACACAAATGCATCAAATAGAATCGCTGACTTTCAGGATTAGCTTGATTCTTCTTCCTCTTCTGCGGACCAAAAGAAACTTCTTCTCTTAGTAAACAAAAGTGAGGATCATGAGACACTAAACCCAGCATTATCAAATCAGCATCTAAACCATACAGACAATGCCTAGTGTTTGGATCATAACCCTCTTTGGAGCGTTCCTGTCTAATGAAATCCATAATCTTGTGCTCTCCCTCACCAGGAACTTCATGACCACTCAAAATAATTCTACACTTTCTCCAATTCGCATCTTCACTAACTTTCTTTGCAATAAAGTAAGACAACTGTGTAGACAATCTTTCCATGAACTCTGTACCAGGAGTTATACAATTAGAATCGAATGCTTCTTCTTCCGGAAGAACTTCACCCCTGTCCAAAGCCTTCTTTACACTCTCCGCAGCCTCTTTAGCACTACGAAATCTTCTACTACGCTGCTGATTGATCTTGGCTCTCGGCGCAACACCATCCACAGCCAAGTAAAACACCTTCTGCGGCCTAATTTTACTAAACAGATGCTCTATATAGTAAAACACAGACAGAAACTGATCATCTTCAGTCATGCGAAAGTGCACATCATCAGAATTGCCATGTGTACAATTATGAATGATCCCATTCATGTCCAAGTACAGACAGTCAAATTCCGGAATTAGCGATTCCTGTATCAGCTGAGAGCACAGTGGATACCTTTCAGAAATCCAACGAAAGAACTTTGGGATTCCCATTCAATGATTAGTGGAATATGTTTGCAGAGAAACAAAAAGCACGACAACAACGTCTCATACATAATAATTCTAATTAAAATAATCACAACAATTACTCCTTCATTGCCTTTTGCCTACGCATCTTTGCCAATTTCAAATTTGATATTCTCTTTGGTTTTGTAGTAATAGTAGGAGCTACTAATTCTTTTTCTTCTTCCATCATAAAGACATTCTCTTCTTCTTTAACATTCTCAACCAACCCAGCTGGTTCTTCTTCTTCTTCTTCTTCTTCTATAACTTTTTCTTCCTGCTCCTTCTCACTAAACAATTCTTCTTCTTCTTCCTGCACTTCTTCCTTCTGCTTGTAATATCCTATAATTTCTTTGATATTCTGCTCTGTTGCATCAGTATACTCTCTCAACATACTCTCCATATCGAAATCGAGACTCTTTTCATGAACCCTAGAAAGTAATCCACTACTTAACCCACACAGTAAATCATATGGACTGTTACTTTTAGAGGGTTGTTGTGGTTGTTGCTGCTGCTGCTGCTGCTGCTGCTGCTGCTGCTGTAACTTTAACAACTTCATATCAAACAGTAATACTTTCTGTTTCTGTTGTTGTTCCTTTAACTCTAATAAAAAGTATAAAACATCTTCTTCTTCTTCTTCTTCTTCTTCCTGATCTTCTTCCGGATCATCTTCTACTTCCAATTTAACCAATGGAACCCTTAATCTACACAACAACAACAACAACAACTCTCCATCTGAAGCAGTTAACCCTAATTCCCCTCTAAATTCAACATTCCATCCCTCACCACCACCTTCTTTATCTTTCATATATTCTTTAAACAACTCCTTCTCTTTTGTATTTGTAATATTCTTTACAATCTCCATAACCTTGAATCCACAACCACTACCTCTACTCTTTTTAGAAGTAGAAGTATAAAATACATTTAAACAATTCTGATGAAAAGGAACATCCTCATTAGAAGAAACTAAAACATTCCCTAAAATAATCTTTTCCCTTCCATTTGAAGTAGAATCAATCAATGGACCATTCCAAATGTATAATCCATTCAACAATAAATTCTCATACAATAAATCATATTCATACACAAATGACTTTACAATTTCTTCAGCTGAATCTACTTCTGCTGAATCTCCTTCTACTACAATCATGGGAAATGAGAATGATGATAACTTCTTTTCCAACAAATAAAAGTAACAATACTTGAACCAACTCAACAGATTTTTATCAGAGTTATTAGAGTTATTAGAGTAGATAAACATTACAGTCAACGTATTATAAACTGATGATGATGAACTACTTCCACTATCTGATGATAACTGATTTATAAAACTCTGCATTTCTTTTAATTTAGTAAATGTTTTAATGACCAAAGTACAATTCTTTAATTCCACTGTGATATCATTCAATTCTTCTTCATTACAATAACAACAACAGAATCTTAGGATAATCCTCTTGGGTTTTCTTAATTTAATCTTTTTCCAAGCATTTCTAATTCTCTGTGGAGTATTCAAAGGAGGAATTATTATAGTTGAAGTTGAAGTTGAAGTAGTTGATTTACTACTCTTTGTATCCACCACTTTGACCATCTTTCCTTCTTTTTCAAAAACTGATTCAAATAAGAAGAAGAAGAAAAAAAAAAAGAAATGTCTTCCTCTAAAGATTCCACTTCACCTACTTTAAACAGTTCAAAATTAATCGGTCTTTCCAAAGTTGATGAAGAACGAATGATTAAGGAATTAAAGAGATATGCTCTTAGTCAATGTGATGAATTAGTATTGAAGTATATTGAATGTGCACGCTCTCATACTTTTAAATGGTTACAATGTCGTCCTGTATCAAAAGAAATGAATGAATGTGTGAAAAAGTATACAACAGAAGAGTATAGAGACAAAATACGATTGAAATATCTGGAAAGAAAGGAAATGATGCATCAACAAGAACAAGATTGATTGATTGATTGATTGATTGGTGTAAATGAATAAACAAGTGTTAATTTCAGCTAGAGAAATACTTTCATCTACTTCTACTTCTACTTTTAAGAAATCTTCTTCTTTTTTTAAATTTATTGATTGTAGTTGACATATGCTTTCAACTAAAACGAATGGTTATACTGAATTTCTACAAAGAACTTCTAATAATAATAGAAATAATAATAATAATAATAATAGAAGAGGAGGATTATACTTTGATTTTGAAGAATGTTCAGATAAACAATCTCCTTATCCNATTGATTGATTGATTGATTGATTGGTGTAAATGAATAAACAAGTGTTAATTTCAGCTAGAGAAATACTTTCATCTACTACTACTTCTACTTCTACTTCTACTACTTCTACTTTTAAGAAATCTTCTTCTTGTTTTAAATTTATTGATTGTAGTTGACATATGCTTTCAACTAAAACGAATGGTTATACTGAATTTCTACAAAGAACTTCTAATAATAATAATAGAAATAATAATAGAAATAATAATAATAATAATAGAAGAGGAGGATTATACTTTGATTTTGAAGAATGTTCAGATAAACAATCTCCTTATCCACACATGTTGCCTTCTTCTGTTAAAGTATTTGAAGAGTATATGAACAATAATATGAAAACATTAATTTCAAATGATGATGAATTAGTTTTGTATGATTGTTATTCTGCTGTTCATAGTCGATTCAGAGTATTCTTTACACTGAAGTATTTTAATCATTCAAATATATAAGAGAGTATTAAGATAGAGAGAGAGTATTAAGAGAGAGAGAGAGAGAGTGAAGTAAGTAAAGAATTAGAAGAATACATGTTTTTCTTACAAGTTAACTCTTTTAATTCGAGNATTCTGCTGTTCATAGTCGATTCAGAGTATTCTTTACACTGAAGTATTTTAATCATTCAAATATATAAGAGAGTATTAAGAGAGAGAGTATTAAGAGAGAGAGAGAGAGTGAAGTAAGTAAAGAATTAGAAGAATACATGTTTTTGTTACAAGTTAACTCTTTTAATTCGAGTAAGACTGAAGGATATAGAGTACAATTACCAGTTAGAGATGATTTACTCTTTAAATATGAACAATTTCCTTTTTTAAAGAAGAAAGAAAGAGTAATTGTGGATGCTCGTTCTAGAGGTAGATTTAGTGGTAAAGATAAAGAACCTATAAAAGGATTGAAATCAGTAAGTATTCCCAATTCTATTAATGTTCCTTATAATGAGTTGTTTAATGACAGAGGAGAAATGAAGAGTAAAGAAGAATTACACTCCATCTTCTCACAAGCAGGATTAAAGAGGGATTCTGAGATTGTTTGTAGTTGTGGTTCTGGTGTAACTGCTGCATGTTTATTCTTAGCTTTACATGAATTATTGGGATATAAGAATGTTAAATTGTATGATGGATCATGGACAGAATATGCTTTGAGGCAGGGGTTGGTTGAATAGAAGAAGAATAATTTTTTTTTGTTGGAAGTGATTGGGAGGAGGAATGGTTGAAGAAACACAAAGAGAAGAAGAAGAATTGGATGATTTATTACTTGATGGTAATTAAAAATAAACGATTGAAATTTATTTGTTTGTTTGTTTGTTTGTAGATGTATTGAATGAATTTGATTCCACCAATTCTAAGAACAAGAAGAACAAGGAAGAAGGAAAAGAAGATTCTACAGAATTGGAAGATGAAATGTCCAAATTGGTTGATTCATTAAATCTACAGAATGAGGAGAAGAATGTTTATGAGAATATACAGGAATTATTACACAAACAGAAAGTAGAAGTAGAAGTAGAAGAAGAACTTCCAGTGGGGGATTTTATTAAAGAAGATGACTTGAATGGATTGATTGATTCAATGATGTCACAATTATTATCAAAGGATGTTTTATATGAACCTTTAAAGGAATTATCTATAAAGTATCCGCAGTACATTAAAGGAAATGATACTTATAGAAAACAGTATGAAATTACACTGAAATTAGTAAAGATATTTGAATCTTCTAATTCAGAAGAGAAAGAGAAGGATTCAGATAGAGTTCAAGAGTTATTGGAGGAATTACAGGCATTGGGACCACCTCCAGTAGAATTAATGGATTCAATGGTAAATGCTTTTTATAGGAGGAGGTTTCATTGATGTTGTTTGTGTAGGTTCCTTCTGGTGGAGATAATAAGGATACAAATAGTCAAGAGAGTCTGGATAGTCTTTTAGCCAGTGCACAAGAGGACATGCCACCAGAGTGCAAGCAAATGTGAATAAATCTATAATCAAAGGAGTTGAATCAAGGTATTTGCTGCTTTTTTTGACGCGTTCTCTTCTATCTTTCAGGATGGTGTCTTTTGTTTGCGATAAGTGCCAGGAGACTGTTAAGAAACCTAAATTGGATGCGCACAGGATGAGGTGTAGGAATACGTGCTTCTCTTGTGTGGATTGTTCAGTGGATTTCTATAATTGTGATTACAGGCAGCATACATCGTGTATTACAGAAGTGGAGAAGTATCAGGGGAAATCGAAGCAAACGAAGCAGCAGCAGCAGCAGCAGCAGCAGCAGCAAATGAAGCAACAGCAACAACAACAACAACCGCAACAACAGAAGAAGGTTTTAGAGGTTGTGAAAGATTCACCTCTCGTTAAAGTTCTAAAGACTGAAGAAACCAAATCTTCGTCGCTAAGGAGCGTACTAAAGAAGGCTTTCAAGGGACAAAAGACTAAAGATGTATTGAAGAAGTTGATGGTACAATTAGTTGAAGAGGGAGATGGCAAGAAAAAGCAGATTGTTATAATAGATTGTTAATTGATCTTCTTTCTTTTCCCTTGTGCACCATCAGTCCTACTATCCATTAGTATAGAGCTTAGTGCAAAGATCATCACCATGAATACTTCAAACAGGCATGCAATTACGAAATGACTAATTGAAGTTCCAATCTCCAACCATGAACCATAATCTCTAACTAAAAAGAAGAAATTCATAGTCATTATATCTGTAGTTGATAGTGTGAATAGAAACAGAGAGAAGGAAGGTAATTGGAGATTTCGTGAGATTGTGTTGAATGTGGATGCTAGTAATAGAAAAGGAATCAGGATTTTTAAAGTCAATAATCCACCCATAAAGAATGGAGAGAATATTGTTGTTAGCCTGTATACTGAAGAGATTTGGAATGATGCTACAGAAGCAACATTACCGGTGCCAAAGAATGCGCAATTGATGAAGAATAGAAAGAATATACCTATTCTAGTGTCCCTCAATTCCAGCGGGCGGCTATTTTTCGTTAATTGTTCTTCTTTTCTTGTTATGGATTTAGATGATGGAGTGTTTGCAGAAGATGCAGTATGTTCATCGTTATAAAGAGCAGATTCCAATTGTAACCATGACAGAAAAGTGAGAAATAGACTGGAATAGAATAGAGTCTCATAAGATAGTGTCAGGAATATCATTGTTGGTGCGAACATTAGAAATACAATGATCAATTTGTGTATCTGTTTCGAAGTATTCCTAATAAATACCATAGGGACAATCAATGATGTCCATAAAACTAACCAGCTAAGAATTTGATTAATGAGAGGTAATCCTTCTTTTGCTCTTAGAGAGCTCATTGTGGATATGACGAGTAGAAGACTACCAAGAACCAAGGAAGACTGGAAAGACACAAGCAATTCAGTTCCACGAGAATTTTGGTCTTTGCGAATGTAAATCAACGAAAATACAGCAATTGTAAGAATCAGTAATCCACCAATAACAATGAGAAGAAAGTTTTCCTCGAGATGTACTGGCAGAAACATAAAGGACGAGGACGAAATGCATGTGATCGTCCATGATGCAACAGAACTTAGATTGTTTTTGATGAACGATTTTTTAATTTGCAGAATAGGCCATAATAGTCCTAAAATCACAAAGATGAATCCCAATATCTCTCTGTAGAAATAACTAGCCACCAGCAATTCTAGCCCAATGATGTATGTCACTGAGAACAATAATGCGCTAATGCTTATCCTCATTACAAGCTGTTGAATAATGTGTAATTTCTTCAGCACACATGACCAAAAGTAAACAGGGAATAGAACATAAAGATTGTAATGCAAAGGCGCTTCTTTCACTCTAAGAAGTAGAGCGAACGAGCACATGACAATCGTCGCCACAAAATTAATAGCGTTGTGCAGATTAGTTTTGCCATCAAGGACAGAACTTTTGAATACAAACTCTTTTAGAACAAACACGGAAGAATATACAACCCAACCAAGATATCCGGAAGAAACAACAGATCTAAGGAAGAGCCAGTCATACGTCTGAAAATATCGCATGCCCTCTAAGCAAAGCTGTATCAGAGTCAGAGAAGTATTTTGCGCTTCTATGTACTTCTTTTGTGTTAGAAAAGATTCTATCTGTTTCAAAAGCATGTCGTGTGAATGAGTAGAATTCGAAAGCGGTTTAAATTCTTGAAAGAATGGCTCTACATTTCTTTTCTTCGTCTCTTTGACCAAATATTGAGCAAGTATCTGCTTTGCATTAGCAAATAGATTTCTGGCTTTGAATTCGTCATCTCCAGACAAATACTCCAAAGGCAAAGTTCCAACAGAATTCATGGGAAATTCAATTCCTATAAGTGAACTCATTAAAGGTGCAACGTCTGCCTGCAGTACATCATTTCTGTGATAATCATCTAAATTCCAATTCTTGGAATATTCGTCATGACCAGACTTAAATCCTCTCTGTGGTTTGGCGATACCAGCTCCCCATGCAATCAAAGGCGTTCTTGTGTTTTGTGGATTACCATCGCCATGATTTCCAATATCTGACATACCATGATCTGCAGTGAATACATAAGCAGTCTTTTGGTCATGGTCATAAAATTCATCTAGATAATCAACGAAAGCTTTGATCTTTTCATCCACATATCTGATATTTTCCAAGTATTCCTTGGAGTTAGGCAGATGAGCGTGTCCATTTGTATCAAGACCAAGAAGATGCAAAAATATAACAATCTTGTCTTGCTTCAACATTTGCATCAAAGTATCATTCTGTAACGACCTATTGAAAACCCCATAACAAAAATCAAAAGTCATTTCATCCAACTTCTTTGCATCCTTTGAAGCAAAATCTTCTTCTTCCGCAGAGTACATGAACGTCTCGATTTTATCTGGATTTTTAGCTCCAAGCTTAAACATGGGCAAAATATCAGGACTTCCAAATGACCACGTATGGCGACTCTCATTGAAAACAGAATCGAACTCCACAGGATTCATCTTCCATCCTTTCGTAACAGCACTAACATCTTCGTAGAACCCAGCGATAACTGCAACATGACCAGGTCGAGATTCAGTTGGAACTCTTGTATGAGATACACCAAATCTCCCTCGCTCTTTGACAATACTCCTTAAATAAGGTATTCTGTCTATAGGCTGGCCTTCTTCTTCAAACGGAGGATATGGAGTTGTTTCGAAAGTTTTATCTGCTCTCAAACCATCAGCAACGAATAGAACCAAACGCTTAGCAGGAGGCTCCGTATCAGCCTTCACTGGAGTCATCCCATGCACTAACGGAGTCCTGAAGTAAATATCAAAGATACTCCATAAATAAGTAAAGTGGAAGACGACACCAACCAGCAAGATCTTCATGATTCCATTCATCTTGAAAGAGCTTAGCGTTGTTTCGCAATAAACATCACAACACGTTTCATCCCAAAGGCGATCTTATGATTCTGTAGTGGTACGCGATGCTTCACTAACATTAAATAGGCTGACATCGTCGCTTATCATCGATAACATTCTATGTCTCCTTGTTTTAGCAGAATGATTTTGAATCAAGTCGTAAGTTCCCAGAGATAACACGCCCTGACATTTTTAAAGAGAACTTTAGCAACCAAAACTACTGCAGCATCCGCTTCGGTGTTCAGCAAGCCAACCTTTTGGACCGCTGTAGTTGCAGGTGGTGGATTGTCTTATTATGTTGGCCGCAGTTACTTTCAATCCTCTGCTACTCAAAAGTCAAACGAAGCCGCTTCAAATGCTCAGAAGGTATCTCAGCTGTTGAACCCAAAGGAGTTCATCCCAATGAAGTTGGTCTCAAAGGAACAGTTGACTCACAATACTTTCCATTTGAAGTTTGGTTTTCCTCATGTCGCTTTCTCTGAAGACACTCCAATTGGCTTAAATGTTGCTTCCTGTATTTTGGTCAAGACTGAAATGGACGTTAAAGATAAGGATGGTAATGTCACGAAGAAACCTGTTATCAGACCTTATACTCCTACGTCATCGGTCAATGATAAAGGTTTTCTTGAATTGGTAATTAAGAGATATCCAAGTGGTGCTATGAGTCGTACTTTGGCAGATATGAAAGTTGGTGATGAGATTCTTGTTAAAGGTCCTTTGAGCAAGATTGAGTATCAGCCTAACAAATGGAATCATGTTGGTATGATTGCTGGAGGAACTGGAATTACTCCAATGTATCAAGTCTTAAAGTACGCTTTGGAAGATTCTGGTGCTGATGACAAGACCAAGTTCACTTTGTTGTTCGGTAACATGACTGAGAATGATATCTTGTTGCGTGACGAATTGGAACAGTTGGCAAAGAGTCATCCAGACCGTTTGAAGATTTACCACCACTTGGCAACTCCATCTTCCGCTTGGAAAGGCTGGAAAGGATTCCAGAGTAAGGAAATGATTGTTCAAAGTGGTATGCCAAAGAAAGGAGAAGAGAACACAATCTTGTTCATCTGTGGTAGTCCAGATATGATGAATGCTGTTAGCGGTGACAAGAACCCTGATAAATCACAGGGAGATGTCAAGAAGGACAGTATTTTGGGTAAGATGGGATACGACTCTAAACAAGTCTTCAAATTCTAATTATACTTAATAAAAAGTTTATTATGATGACGGTCTGCGTTCTAAATCGCCTTCGCCTCCAGCAGAGTTGTGTCCATTTGAAATTAGTTCAACCTTGAAATAATCTGTATATCCACAGCAAACATTCCTAGCGTCACAGACAACGATTTTAAGCATCTGCCTGTAGTACAATCGATCATATACTTCAAAACCACTATCGGCAATTTTTATCTTCGTCACTTTCAACTCTAAAGTATCGTAGTATTCCCTTAGTAATTTAACAACCATATCTGGAGTAACAACTGAAGATTCCTGAATCTTCGGTATGAAGTGTGAGATAATGGTTTTGATATTAACAAAACTGCAAGGCTGATTTCTAGTGAATAATCGCTTTTCCTGTTGGTCAATTGTCTGTCGTCGCTTCAAAATCAATTCTTCCATTTTTGTAAAGTATTCTGCATTCAGTATGATTTCATAATAAGCCATATCATATGATGTTGTATCTGGAAGAAATGTATCACCATGAGAAATGACATAATTGAACACAGAGACTATCGATTCAAGTACCAACACAGAAATCGGCCTATCCTTCATTATGACATTAGAGTGTGATACAATGTATTTGACAACTGATACCAATGAAGAATATAAACAATGCCACTTGTATTTCAAGCGCAATCTATGCTGCTTGATGTGAAGAATAATCTTTTGAATTATACACATACAAATTCTGTATGAATCGCTCTGAAACTTTTTCCTTAGATTACTGCTTAAGAACAAAATGACTAAATCTATAAAGTAGCAAACTATCAAATGTTCCTCTTTAACCGATGCGTTCCCTGCAGTTGATAATTGAACCACTTGTTTCCTTGTCTGTTTTATCTCAACTGTGAGAGTTTTAGTGTAAATCTCGGGAGAATCCAAAAGAATGTTCATAATGTTCAAACATAATTTCTCATAGCCCAAAGAACGTAAATCGTTACTCTTTTGAAACAGCTGCGAAGTATACAACACAAAATACGACATCCAATCATTATTACTCATCAAATGAGCCAAAAAAGACTGAGCAGGAGGAGAAAATTGTAAAAGTTCATGAATAAGCAAAAGTATACACATGAAAGGCTTAGTTGTGATGTCTTGAGAAGAAGTTGTAGGACTTGAGGCTGAAGAAGAAACCACAGAAAGCGCAGAATCATAAATCCAACTGATCACATTCACAACTGCAGACTGATTAGAAACTGTCGCTGTTTGATCTACAGCGGATGTATATGATACACTATTCTGTAAACAATGCTGGAAAACAGACGTAACTTTATCGTAAAATGCTGATAGTCTCTGTTCACCAAAAACTTCATCATAAACAGCATTTTTCATTTCCATGCGCTGATAATTTGCCAATAACATTATAGAAACCAAAGCTGAAAAGCTAATTGAATGAATGTCTGTGTCAATACCAATCAACTCTGTCACTCCATCCATGAAGAATGTCACTAATGAATTCTGATTTAAATTATCTCTTCCCGTAAGAATAATTAAAAGCAAACGAAGCGACATTTCAGTAACTTCCCTATTTGATAATTTAAAACTAAGAAACAGATTATGTGCCAATTGGAACATCAAATCATTCGCGGAATTCATGGAATTATCAGAAATCACCAACAGAATGGATTCCTCTGTCTTGTAAGTATTACTACCAAATAGAAATGAAAATAAAACGCATAAATTCTCCATTGCCCTGTAAACTGTAGTAATAGCTGAGACAGACTGCTGATCCTGTCGATCTTTCGTATTTGTATACTCAATACACTTTCTGAACAGCATCGCAATCTTCTTTGGGTTGTTATTCAAATGGGCCTTCAGCTGCTGATGGTTAACTTTCAATAGGAAGAAGTCATGCCTCCGGAATCAGAGCAAAAGCACTTTAAAGATTACCAAACATTTTCATTCTCAGCCTTAAATTCTTCTTTAAAAATTATGTCGTAAAGAATAAGGACTCTAAAGAAATAAATATATTATTTTTTAAGAATGTAGCAAAATACTTTTCCTTAAAGTTTTTGTTAGCCAAAGTCATTAGTCGGAAATTTTTGGGTTTCGCCACTCAGAGGAAATCCAGAAAGTCGGTCTTTTGCTTTTTGAGTCGCTCTAATTCCCTTTCGAGTTCTTCTTCGCTTAAATCATCCAAATCGACATCCTTTTGTTCGTCTTCGTTAGGCATTGGTTCTTGTTTTTCTTTTGGATCTGGTTCAGGTAGCTTGCGTTTCGTAGCAACTGATACAGGAACAAAGTGCTTGACTTCCTCTTGTAAATCTTTAAGCTGAGCTGAAACTGCTATCGTGTGATTGATATCGGCATCTTCTGCTGTTGTAGCAGTTAGAAGGTCTAGAACATTCTTTGGAGGTTTGATTGTTTGCGCTGCAGGTTGTACAGGAGGCTGTTCTACTAGCACCTTTACAGTAGCAGTTGGTACTTCTTTAAGCTTTTTAACTGTTGGATACAATAATTGATTAATTTCTGTGTGATCCACTCTTCCATCGCGTCGATAGTTTGGTGGAACTTTGAGCAAGACATTCTGGTTGTACTTCACTTTAATTGGCGCAGGCTGACGATTCACAAGAGGTGGTGCGTCTTTTGGTATCTGAACTTGTGCCAATAGATTCTTAATTAAATTTGAAGTTTCCATCTTCTTGTTCAAGTCAAGGAAATCATCTTGTCTGTTCTCTGATCAAGATTCAGTAAGAACTTAATATCATTATTTTGAACCAAAATGGAACTAATAAGAACTCTTTGGATTGCTTTTTTGAGAGTATATCTGTTTCTAAAGTATGCATGGATGAAGTGGAACAAGGTACAGATTATGATGATTGCTTGCTTAATTTCTAGTACACTTTTGAGGGAATCATTTATCCAACGAACCCAGAAAAGTTTCAACGGAAGATCTTGATAATTGGTGATGGACTAGCAGAAGGCTATGGCGACGATCGACTGGCTCCAATGAGAATGCCTGGGCTAACTACGACAATGAACCAACAAATCCTCAAGACAAAATCTATAAGACAGAAATGGCAAGTTGTATCTAATGGTCTGCTGGGGAGTACCAGCGAAGATTGGCTTCCTGATAATGCTTTGTTCAAGTCCACGTTGGCTTCTAGAAAGTATGGTGATGCTGAGATCGTTTTGCTGATGGTTGGGTTTGAGGATTACAAGTCAAGTATCTCACAGGAGGAGACTTTGGAGAATATTAAACGGATCGCATTGGATTTGAGCAACAGAGGCAAGATTGTTTATGTGGCGAAGTTACCTAGAATGCCCAAAGAGTATGATGATGGAGCACCAAGAGCTATGCCTGAACAGCCACATGTCGAGTTTGTGAATGATATGCTCGAGAAATGGATAAAGTCACAGTCCAATAAGAAGATAAGACTAGGAGCTGATTATTCTAGTTATGAATTATATTGGAGGAAAGATTGCTTCATGAGTGATACTTACGCGGAAGCTGGCAGAACGCTGAAGCATTTTAGTTATAAGGGATATGAGAAGGCTGTAGAATTATGGATGGAGGTATTGACTAATGATATCGTTAAAGCTGAGTACGAAGTTTTTAGCAAAAAGTTGTTGAATGGAAAATGAAAATACAATTGACCCAATAAACTAGTCTATACAATACAACTCAAGTCTGGCTTCACAATTGGATAGAAGCGAGTAATTTTTCACAAATAGTTTTGTAGTCTGCACTTGCGCCACCTATACGTTGAAAACGGAATCCATGCAATCTCGTAAATCTCGGCAACTTGCAAACTTCAATTTCTATCTTAACTTGTTCTGCACCAGGCAAGTTATTAGGAGGGGAAGCGACACATTCAATCAAAAACTTGTGCACTAGACGGAATTTGTAGCCATGCTTTGTTGCCGCAGTGATTACTTCCTGAATCATCTGGTCAGGACTCTTGGATGAAGTCGTGTTTGAGGCAAATGTAAAGCGCAATGAACGAGGTTTGAGATCAGTATTGTCTTGTAATACACTCTTTTCCTCTTTGTTAGGTTTATCTGCAGCGCCGTTTGATGCTTCATCTCCGCTTTTTCGGCCAAACTTGAGAAATCCAATAATAGATGACTTCTTCTTTTCAGGTTGCTTTTCGTTGCTATCACCTTCGGTCTTAAGTGAAGGAACAACAGATTCAGGGATTGAAGGAGCATACTTTTCAGTTGTAACTGCAATAGAAAAGCGACGGTTTCTGTTGCCTGGCGCTGGAGCTGCTCGAGAGACGACTTCAATTTTTTCTTCATTTGCTGGACTAGCATCCGTAGGTTCTACAGCTGGAGTCCCTGCTGGTGGTTCCTTTTCCTTAGGTTTCGCTTCCTTTTGTTGTTCACCGCTTGCAACGGGTTCAAACTGAGGCCTGTCAGAATTTCCAGTGACGGTAGCTCTTCTTTGACGTTTTGCTGGAGTATTAACCACATTAACACGCGTAGCAACTTGAGGAATTGCAGCATTTGCAGGAATGTTTTCAGTGTCTTTCTTCGAAGCACCAGAACTTGGTGCAGGCGGAGGCAGTTTCGGTTCTTGACTGATGGATGCTCTGCGACGACTTACATATGGTGCTTGAGCAGCCGGAATAGCTTCTTTAGGTTTCTTCAGCTCTTCAAAAGATGTTTCTTCTGCTATAGGTTCAATAGCTGGGACAGGAGCCCCATGCTTCTGTTCCGGCTGAGGAGTTGCTTGTTGCAAAGGAGCCTTGATCGACATTGCCTCAGCGATTTTTGTTACTGCGGCGTCACCATTCTTTATCTTTTCATCGTATAGAAGAAAGTAAATTGCTAGATTTTCGCTGTACTCGTTGTCGTGCAATCCTTTAATAATGTCATACTTTGGAACTCCGAATTTCGACTCCATAATGTTCAAAACCAGAGGGTCTTCGCCAACCAATTCTTCTTTTACATCAAAACTAATTGGAGGTGCGTCATACCCTTCGTTAAGCCATTCATCATCAATAAGAATGTCGAGTGATGGTCTTTTCATTGGATCTCTAACAAGAAATTTCCGTAAAAGTTTCTCACAGCCCTCAGACAAGTAGAATGGAATACGATACTTTCCTCTTGTTACAGATTCGCGCATCTCCTGCAAATTATTTCCGTCGAATGGTAAACATCCCGTGGTGAGAACATACAAAATGACACCACAACTCCAGACATCAACTTCTGGACCTGTGTATCTCTTTCCTAGAAACAGTTCCCTAAGAATTATAATCGTGCAGCACAAATCTTACGGTGCTGCATAAGGAGGGGAACCACAAAAGGTGTCCAACTTTCCATCAGGATCAAATTGGTTACTGAACCCAAAGTCGGCGATTTTGATGTTCAAATTTGCATCAACCAGAAGATTCTCAGCCTGTCATGTTAAAATAATCGAGTTTGATCGAATTCACCTTAAGATCTCTATGAATGACTCTTTTCTTGTGACAGTAGGAGACAGCATTGATGATCTGTCTAAACTTTGCTCTGGCCTCCTTCTCTTTCATTCTACCATGAACGACCAGATAATCATACAGCTCACCACCGCTCACATACTCCATAACAAGAAAGATCGTATGCTTAGTCTCAAGAACTTCGTAAAGTTTCACAATGTTCGGATGATGAAGCAACTTCAGAATCTTGACTTCTCGGTAGAGCTTAGAGAGCATCTTATCATCAAGGGACATTTTGTCTATGATCTTGATGGCAACCTATGATGATCAGCCGGATGTATGTGTGATCATGATCATACCTCTTGTCCTGTGAGCCTGTGCTTTGCGAGTTTCACCTTTGCAAAGTTACCCTCTCCCAAAGTCTTGTCAAAGACATAATTGCCGATACTCGTTATATTGGCATCTGGGTTGCCTTCCATTTTAGCTTTTCCTGTGCCCATTTTATTGAATGGTTCAACGTTACGCTTTCGTTTCTGAGAAAGGTTGAGATTGTGTCTTCGATCAGGCCGTTACTACGGAGAGATACCTATAATTAGAAAATGAATTCAACGTTTCATGTTCCCACGATGAAACAGCAGACTCGGCTTCAATGGTGTCAACTGAGCTCACACAAATCATTAATTACGCCTATCTGGAAATTGCTTGCTACGATACTCACTGAGAGACAAAATAATCCTTTGCTTGAAATAAGCAAGGTAGTCATTAAACTTTAGCGGGGATTTTCCGGACCGGCTTGAAAAAATTTGATGATGAAGAGCATGTGCGTGAATTTCAACAAGATCTTCGATTGCGAAAGTTTTCGTCAATTATCATCAGTCTTGCACAAAATTTCACAACTCAGTCCATCGATACTCCCCATACCTCCTACTCTTCATTCATTGTAACATTTACACAACTGACTTTTTTGGTTAAGGATGAACGCTATACGAAACGACTTTGTCCCTGAAGGACGATTACTACAAGTTCCAACTCATCTACTCAAATCAATGCTAAATCAAAGCATGCCGCCAGACATCTTCTCTTCTTTTCCTGATACAATTACTTTTGTCCCATTTAATCCACTGCGATCTATGAATGCAGATATTGATTTTGTTGGATCGCACCATTTTGTTCATTATGATAGCAAGGATACCCCATTCATTAAAGAACCAAACGTTGCTACGAGCGCTCTAAGTTTTGATCAAGCTGCAAGATCTGGTGGCGATAGTCGCGATCATGGTGGTTGGTCAAGTTCAGAGAGTTTTGTTTCTACAGGTCAAAGTGGCTCTTTGTTGGGAACGCATCATCAAGTGGATCATTCTTATGACAAGGCTACTAAAGATGAATTTTTGGATGGAAAAGTAACAGATGGGCTCCAAATATTTATTGATGAAGTTGCGACTTCGATCAAACCTGAAGATCTCTTGCAGAACCAACAAGTTTCAGCGTCTCAGAGCCCTGTTAGCACGAGCCCGAATACATCCAAGAAGAATACGAAAACAGAGAAAGTTCGGGGATTTTTTTGTAATTATGGTGGGTGTACTAAATCATTTTACCGGCATGAGCATTTAACGAGGCATATCAGGACACATGTAAGCATTTCATCGTGTTTTATTTTTCTAAAACATAGACTGGAGAGAAACCATATGCTTGTGATCATCCAGGATGTGGGAAAAAGTTCTCTCGATCTGATGAATTAAGAAGACACTCAAGAATACATTCGAATCCATCCAAGAGGTCAAGAAAATCATCAGATCAAGCGCCATCGCCTTATGCTGTGAATTCTGTCGCAGTATCAGGTGATAATGCTAAACGCCTTTATTGCAATAATCAAGATTCTTACTCAGAGTACAAGTCATCTCTACCGGAAGCGTTTATTGGAAGTACCTCTCATTCAGTTGTTTCATCTCATGGTAGCCAAAATGCATCAACTCATTCCTCGGACGAAGATTTTTACGGTCTCTACTAGACAAAGATCCATGCATTCGATTCCTGGAAATAATCAGGATAATTAATTAATACGGTAATTCAAATCAATTCAATAAATGTTTATGCAGTAATTTAGAGGAAGATACGAAGAGTTGTGTGGCTTGGCAGAATGCAATGAAACGCGATCGCACCAACAATTTCAAAAGATGACTGCAAAAGTTAACAAGATTCCAATTTCTGCCAACGGGCCTGCATTCTCAAGACTAATTTACGGAACCTGGAGATTATTGGATACACCTGATGCTTCCTTAAAGACTCCCAAAGCTATTCTGGAGCGCCTTAAAGAATGTGTTAAGTTGGGAATTACAACAATTGATTTGGCTGACATTTACGGTGGTGGTAATCATCAATGCGAAAAAGCTTTTGGTGAAGCGTTGCGTCTTGAGCCTTCATTGCGTCAACAGTTGCAGTTGGTCACGAAGTGTGGCATTAGATGCGATTATCCAAAAGATTCTCCTCCGTCCGTAATCAGAGAATTAGAAGCAAATGGTCTTGTTGCAGTCAAGCATTATGATACTTCAAAGGAATACATTTTAAAGAGGGTTGAAGAGAGTTTAAATGCGTGTAGTGTTGATTACTTTGACTTGCTGTTAATCCATCGTCCTGACCCGTTTATGAATGCTGATGAAGTCGCTGAGGCCATGAAGCAATTGAAAGCTGAGGGTAAAGTGTTGCATTTCGGTGTTTCGAACTTCAACGTGCACCAGGTTGAGTTATTGCAGAGCAGACTTCCATTTGATATCGTAACGAATCAAATCGAGTTTAGTTGCTTGCATGTTCAACCATTGTATGATGGTGTCTTGGAACAATGCCAAAAACTCAGAATGCATCCCATGATTTGGTCACCATTGGCTGGTGGTAAATTGTTCACTGATTTCATGCACAGTGATTCCAGTGAAGCTGTTCGGATTATGCGAGTTCAAACAGCTATTGACAAGGTTGCTAAAGAATTGTCTTCTCAGGCAGGAAAGGCCGTTACTAGAGATCAAGTCGCGTTTGCTTGGTTATTTGCGCATCCTGTTGTCACGTTTCCTATTCTAGGAACCTCCAACATGGAGAGAATCCAGTCTGCTGTTGCTGCATTGAATTTGAAAATGAACAGAATGCAATGGTTTGAAATTCTTGAGGCATGCAACGGTGTGTGTGTCCCATAATCTCCCAAATAGACCCTTTGACTAGTCGATGATTTCATTGTTCGAACTTTTCCCGGTTAGAGCTGAGAGTGAAAGGTTATTGACTATATATCTCTTACGTGAAATTAGCTGTGCATTAGAACCAGTGAAGAGAACCAGTCCGAAATAGAATGATCACGAAACCGTTATGATCAAATTGTTGCAAGGGCATATGCACGTCTTTGAAAGAGTCTAATATCATCTACACCTTCATTTAATTAAAAGGATATATCTTACCCAATAGAAACACACTATCAGCTCTCAAGCGTTGTTTCTTCATCCTGTTGTCATGTCGCTTGCTCTGTTGGCAATCGTTTCACTTGGACTTATCGAGGCAGTTTCATTTGTATCGGTACTGATGGTTGTCAAAGAGAGTCTCAAAAAGAGATATGTGTCAGCTATAAATGTTTTATGTCTTTCATTTGGGATATTTATTGGAGTTTCAAACCTATGGATTATCCTGATCGATGTTCTGGCGACAGAATATCATGCAAGATCTATTAGGGCGAATGATCAAGAATTCATAACTGTACAAAATACATGGAAAAGCTTATACGAAATCGTTAATTTTCTCAGCTTGCTGCTCTCATTGGTGATCCTTCCACTGGTAATGTTGTTTCAACAAGAAAGAGAAGAATATAGTATAGCTTTCTTTGGAAGATACTTTGAAGTCCCAGTCAAGAAAATTATAATTTTATATGTGGCTTTTGTTGCTACTGCTACGATCATTCTGCTTTCACTTGTTCCACCAGATCAAGCAACTTTTGTGGTATGCTCAATAATTTTGGTAACTTTATTATCAGTTACAGTCCCTATCGGTTTGCTTCATATTCCTATGCTTTGTCTTCCTGAAAGACAGAAGAATTCTGTCTATCTGTCCTCTGGCAGAGAATTGTATCAACCGACTCTTGATGATATTCAGAATGAGCTCAGGATTACGCGAGATAAAATCAACATGATAAACCAAAAGAATGGTGCTTCAGTCTCACCGACACAGATTTCCCGCACAGATCAGAAGCTGCTAGAAGAACTCCAGACTGACGAGCATGTTTTGATTGAAAAAGCAAAAGATATTGCTGCCTATGAAGCGGAAGCAGGACAGAGATTTATCCCCTTCTATTTGACTGATTTGTTTCGTCTTCTGGTTGCACTAGTTTTCTTGTGTTTCAGCTTTGGACTATTCATCTCTTTAACTGGGTATTCTTGGCTTGATATGGTTTGCTCCTACGCACAAGAAAGTATTTACCATTTGATATTCTTCTTTATATTCCTATTCCTGCTGGTTTCTGCTTGGAACGGCGTTTGGGTTTTGATGAAAAGCTTCATAACCGTCAAGATAAGCCGAAAACGAAAAGCCTCTCTTAATTCTTTTGGGTTGTCTACTGCACTATTTTTATTGGCAACCATTCCTCTTTCACTAGTCTTGCTCAGGCTTGTGGTGCCTTCATACATGACTTATGGAACACAAAGAAATTGCATCCTCCGAATTCCTTCCTCTGCTGACGATGGTATCTTAGTCGCGAACAATGAAACTCATACAATGGACCAGGAATTCATGGTACTGAAGGTGAACTCCCTGTATGGCAACTTTCCTGCTTCGAATTCCTCAATGATCACATGTTCTACAACTGCAATCTCACAGTTTTACTCAAAGCACATGTCCAAGCAAGAAGAGACAGTATTGGAAATATTTAAATATTCTGTCGTGGGCAATTTCATAACGTATCTTTTGTTGCTTTTATACCGGAAACTTTACGCCGACTATCAAACTGCTGCAGATGAAGACTTGTTTGAATATGACTCTGATGAGGAAACTTTTGTAGTTCAAACTAACTGGCACAAAGGAAGAAAGTATTCTGCAGTTCCAGCAAACGAGAATGTCATCCGGTCTGAGGCTTCCATATCCGATATTCCTGTCAAAGAAGAAGAACATAATCGCATAGTTAAAGCATGGAAAAGATTAAGTGGCGATGCACCATCTAGCAAATTACAAACTCCTACGCGATCTGCTCATAATGCCTTAAAAGATGAACCTGGTAGGCGAAGGAGCTCCATGTGGTATCAAAGACTGTTGCGTCCCAACACTCCTGATATTCTTGTTACTGAAGAAATATCTGAAGGCGAATAGTAGATTGTCGACGTGCAATGATCTGAAATTATCTGTAGTTAAATGTAAATAGATGAGTTTTGTGCGATTACTAAGAGGTCAACCTTTTTGCCACAATCATGGAATCAGCAGCGCCTTCAACAGCACCACCGGTGGACTCTAAACTAGACATGGCACTGGACGACATTGCCAAGGCTGAGAAACAGGGAAATAAAAGACAGAGTTTAAAGAACCGTCAGCCAAAGCAGAAGGCAACAGGTCGAAAAGATCAGCAAAAAGCTAATCGTCAAGACAAGGTCAATAAGAGCAGAGGAATTTTCACTTCACATTATCTGGAAGGACAGCAACAAAAGGTTCAGTCTCCTGGAAGGCCAGCTAGTGGAAAGAGAGGCATTCAGAGTAGATTAGGAATACAAGCTCGTCTAGGGAACAATCCGGTTGTTCCGCCACCTTCTACAAATGGAACAAGACCTAAACCTGGTGCAGTTAAACCAGAGAATGTTGTCGTCTCATTTGTGAACAAGAACGCCCAGATACCTCCGCAGCATCCAAGGCAGTCCATGATTATCGATTCAGGCAAAGGAAAGCAACCGAAGAAGAATGTTCAAAACAGCGTTACATCGAACGCTAACACCTCCAGACTTTCTGATCGCTTTGGTCAGATTAGTAGTCAACAATTACCAAAAGTTGTTCAGCCTTGGGAAGTTGCAAAGAAATAGACATTTTGTGCTGTTCCTTTCAAAGGTTTCTTTTCTGTATCACAACTATCGTTATCATGAACCGGATTATTGCGCGTAATTTTTCAGCTTCTTCCCTCAGATATGCGAAATTCTACGATGTTACTGTACCCCTGAAGGAAGCGCAGACTCCTATTTCATATAATCCTAGCGTGTGTTCCATCAAAGTGCACCGAATACCACGTTCAGCTACGCCTCCAAAATGTCCTCATGGAAGATACTCATACAAGGAATTATCAGAGCATAAAGAAGGATTACGAAAGATAAGAGAATCCAGTGTGTATTATCATCAATTACAACAAGAAACTGCTTTAGTTGAGATTCGTGGTCCACTTGGAGCATCATATGTTCCCATCCCTGAATGGTTGGACCTGAGCGTATCTTCAGTTCCTAATCCTTCTATTGATGCATGTAAGATTGATTTTTGGCATGGTATGGGCGCTAAAGGCGGCGCAGATGAATCTGTTGATGATGAGCGTGTTGTATATGATGTCGCTTCTATTGCTGACGAATTGAAGGATGCGGATACGAAGAATGGTATTGTAACTGAAGGCGACAAGTATCTTCATGTCGAGGGTGTAGACGCTGAACATCCGCTGCAGAAGCGTCACTGGCCGTTTTACAAGAGAAGGATTTCAACCAGCGTTACAGGTGTTTGCGAAGGTTATGTCGTTCCTTTAAAGCTGGTCGGAGTGGGTTACAGAGCTTCTGTTGAGAAGATGGAACTCCGTGGCGGCTTAAAGACATCCAGTAAATCAGATATTGAATTATTTGAAAAGTTCATGTTTGATCAGACTCATAATGTAAGAAAGAACATTTATCGCGACTACATGAGTAAGCAGTTCAAGGATTCCTGCTACGCTCAAATTATCTCGTTGAGAAGGCTTCTATATCCTGAGGTCAATTTGAATTTCAAGACTTTTGAGAGAGTATCCGAGCAAGACAGAGAAATGCCAATGCCACAGTTCCCTAATAAGCTCGTACTGAAGCTTGGCTTTTCGCATAATGTTGAAATGGTCATTCCGCCCTTCATTGATGTACAAATTCCTAACCCAAACAGAATTGTATTGAAAGGTCCTCATCTACGTTATTTGACGGAGTTTGCATCTCAAATAAGAAAATGGAGATCTCCTGAACCATACAAAGGAAAGGGTATATTTGTTGGTGATGAGACTATCACGTTAAAGTCAAGAAAAGTCAAATAGATAGTTGAAAGTCGGAATTTAGACAGCATTTCATTGTTTCGTCAGAATGACCAGAAATAATCATCAGGACGACTTTAGATTTATGCAACAAGTCAGACTCGAGTTTTCTAGGATGTGGAGGGAAGGTTGGCAAAAGGCTGGTCCATTTGTGTCACGGTTCTACGGAGCATTCGCTGCGTTTGCAATCGCTGGATATCTCCTCGGCAAATCTAAATCTGTTACAGACAAGGACTCTAAATAAAATTATTTACAAGTTGAAGTTATTCTCTTGTCTGTTAAAAAATGCTCATGACCCTCTTATGGCTCAGCGCGCGTCTTGACAACCAAATGGGCAAGATCATAGCGACAAACAACGGTCATCATTTCTCAGCATCGAGCAAAGATCCTGTTCTTTCAAAATCAGCCTATTTTCATCACACCCAGAAATAGCTTTGTATCCCATAATTAGACGACTTAACAGGAATGGGCAGGAAGAAAATAGCAATTAAAAAGATTAGCGATGTGCGTAGAAGACAAGTTACCTTCAGCCGTCGCAAGTTCGGCCTGATGAAAAAGGCTTACGAGCTATCCGTACTCTGCAATTGCGACGTTGGGCTCTTCGTTATCACTAAAGGAGCCGAAGAAAAGCTGTACACATACAGGTACAACAATCGATCGATCAGGACAGCGTTAACCATATCCTTTGTAGTAACAAAAGGATGGATGATCTGATGGTGAAATACACAGCGATGATGGAGGAGACAGATCAAGCTGAAATTCTGGAAGATAAAGAGTTGATAGGTCTTATCGAGTCAAGCAAGGAAAGCTTGGAAGATTATTTTGGATCTGAAGCGGCTGGTGCAGGTAATCAGTCAGACAACGATGAAGAAGAGGTACATTTACATTGACTATAAGTTTTAACTCTGATATAGTTTACACCTGGAAGCTCAACTGGCCGTGCTACAAAGTCTAGATCAACGTCCAAGAGACAGAGGAAGGATGTTGGTGGGTTAGTAGCTGCGCAGATGGATGAAACTCAAAATCAGCTACCTCCTGAAGGAATGACTACTTTTCCTTACTACTATGCTGCGGCTTCAGGTGCCCAACAAGGTGCCCAAGGTTATGCTCCGTTCATGCCATATCCTTACTACATGTATGGTGCCAACATGCAACCTCCTACGCAAATGTTTCATGCAATGCCTCACGGAAATCCAGAAAAGAATTCCTTGCCAAATAGTGCACAGAGCTCGTCGTTTCATTTGCCGCCTCCTCCTTTTGCGTTTGCACAAAATATTCACTTGAATCCTGATGGATCATCCTCCTCTCAGTCTTTATTGCAGCATAATTCTGCTACCGGTGCTCCTGGATCTTCTTCAAATGCTAACGGCTCCTCTAATCAAGCTGGAAGTGGAAGTTTGGCAAATCATGTTGGATCGGGGAATGTAAATGATACCAACAATCCTGGTTTGCCTTCTGCTGGTAGCTCAAGTAGTATCCACAATGCTTCGATGTTTGCTGGTGGTATGTACTATCCATTCAGCCAATGGCCTCCTGTATTTCCGTCGTTGCACCCTTCTGCATCAATGGGTGATGTTACAAAACCTCTCGCTTCCCCAGCAATGACTGCAATATCCACAAGGGAAACAGATCTTGAAAGTGTAAAATACAAAGAAAGTACGGTGTTGGAAGAATCCAAAAAGGATGAGATATCAAAGATTAGTGAAGATGCCACAGAAAGCTCGGAAGCAGTTTCAGCCGTGGAAAACTCTGCTGCTTTGTATTGAACTTTGATATTTTGAACAAATAGAAAAATAAAAAACTGTTTTTGATGTATTCCATTACTATCGAGCTTTTCCGGGTCGTTGCATATGCGTGGAAGCTTACTCTATGATCACGAAAGAGAAACGCAGCATACAGATCAGAAATTTATCTGATCATAATTGTACCTCTGCATTAATCATTTATGTCTCACTTTAAGCCTGAATAGAACATGCATTGCTACTTCCTGCCTGAGATGCGAATTCAACGTTCACATGCGCTGATTGGCTGAAACCAGTTGAATTGAGTTCGTCGAGTTAGTGAAATCATTTCATTCAATGAGTTCGAATTCTACGACCCAGCAGTATGATTATGAGCCAGACGAAAGTGACGGTGAAGACTACGATATACTTGTCGCTGACGGCCTTGCTTCATCCCAAATCTTCTACACAGATGAAGCCGAAATTCAAAGCACAGAGAATCATGGCTCGTGCAGTAATGGTCGAAGTAGCAACAGTAATAGCAACTCTCACTCAAACGGATACACTGATCACCACATTGAAAAGGCTGTAATAAGATTGTCGCTTGAAGAAGAAGAGGATGATTACGAGTATGGACGCCTTGATACCGATCTAGCATTTCAAGAAGATATGTTTAGAAGGGAAATGTGCTGGAGAAGAGGAGACTGGAAATGGTTACAGGACGTCTCGCTTGATCAAGTGCTCTTCATACCGTCCCTAAATGTATACACCACAAGTGATAACCCGTCTGATGTGAAAGTGCACTTGGAGTCGATACTGAGGAAGCATGATGTTAATAAGGGAATCAAATTTGTGCATTTTATTCAGAAGCATCGACTGCTTCGGTGTCTGCCTCAATACCGGTGGAAATACGATGAGAAACCTTGTCTGTTGATACTGACACATCCGAGCGTTCGAGACAAAGCATTGAAGATTTTGAACGATTTAGTAAAGCCCAAGAAAGCTAAATCAGCTGGATATGCATTGGGGGCGAAAGCTGTTGGGTTGACTATTGAACAATGCCGCCACATGATCAGACCTTTTATGTTTCCCCTCTTTGACAATGGTTTGCAAACGCCATCGACGCTTTTCTTCATTCTGCTTTTGTCAGATGATTCTGCTTTCGAAAGTACTCGAGAATCCTCAATGCCACATCGCAATGATATGAAGATCAATATTGAATGGAAAGCCTCTTATACTTGGTACAATCAGTTAAAGAATGATCTTTGTGACACGCATGTTCATGTGATTGTCGTGAACAAGAATAAGGAACTGTTTGGTCTAGCTCAACTGACAAGGCTAACGCCCACAAAAGATAATGCAATTCTAAATATTGGGATAAGATGGATGGTCCGCTTTCAGAGTGTTTCATCATTAAGCCAACTTATGGATTATATTATTGCGTATTATTCTTCGTACATGCCTGGTTTGAGGGAGAGGTTATTTGTGGAGATTGATTCTCCTCTTGAGGACTACGTCTCGAGAAATCTTGATTCCTTTGACTCCAAATCTGTGCTGTTTCCATTGATGTACGATGTAGGAGATCTTTTGGCCTCCAATATTCTTTACTCTGGCATATCTATGAACATCCAAGATCCTACAAGTGTCCAAGTCCACGAGCATGTTTATAATCTTCAAAGGTTTCAATTATTGTCAAGTAGTCTTGCATCAAGTTCTCCTATGACACCGTCTTCCTCAAATGCCGCGCTGTTAACTTCGCCTGTTAATCAAGTGGAACGAGGAATGAAAAAGCCCGATAGAGAGTATGTTTCTGTCCCATCTACACCCTCACACGAGACGCAGTGGTTTGCTTGGTCATCACCTTCACTTTCATCTATGATTCCTACAACAGATTCTCCTTCAAATGAGTTTGACCTGGATAACTCCGACTCATCTAATGCTGGCATGTTAACCGATGATTTTAGTATCAGCAGGGATTCTCCCGAAATCCCTATTAATCCTTCAAGCAAGCGTATTAATTCAACGGAGACTGATATAACAGGCGTTCATGATCGTGGTGGTGTCTGGAAGAAAAATTGGACTGTTCCGGAAATAGTTCCAGCAGCAGTTGAAGAGCATTGGCCAAAGCCTGGCGAAACGAAGTAAATATTACCTATAGTTATCAAACAATCAACGAGTCATTGTACAATGACTCGTCCAGAGCCTAATAAATAGGATGCAGATTTCTTTTTCGCGGCATTTTCTAGCGCATATTCTGAGGAAGTCAGAAGTAATATCGTTTATTTGGTACCAAACTGAAAATGATCCTATTTTATCATTATTGTCATAATGATATAATGAAAATGATCATACTTTTTCAGTACACCTTGGTACCAAATAAACGATCTTTAAATGTGCCTCAAAAAAATGTTCAAACAGATCTTAAACGCACCTTGATATTCTTCACTCGCGATTGTGCTCTGCTGTTCTCTATTGGATCGTTTTGCATTGAGTCTTGGCTATGTATAAAACATGTTTAGAATGAGCTTGATAATCTCGTATCAATGATAAGATCATGCTCTCACCAGATGCAATTGATAGCATCCATGTTTCACCCTTGCCTGTGTTCAGTATTAATGATTCTGACCTTTGACACCTGACCGTTGACACCTGACCTTTGATACCTTTAAACTTTGAGCTTTTGATGTTTCACTTGGTCTTCATTTGAAGCTTCAAAATTTCAAATCATGTATATATATCATGAGATATTTTCAAAATAAATTAATTAATTAAAGGTGAAGGGTAAAAGGTGAAACATCTAAAGGGTAGAATATCAAAGGTCAATCATGTAAAGATAAAATGTGTAAAGGTGCGAAGGTACAAAGCTACAAAGATATAAAGGTGCAAAGGTACAAAGCTACAAAGGTACAAAGGTATAAGGTACAAAGATGCAAAGGTGCAAAGGTACAAAGGTCAAAAGATGCAAAGATGCAAAGCTATTAATTATTTAATTTCTGGATTTTAATAGTTCCCTATATATACATGTCTCATGGTCAAAGCCAGTCGGATTTCTTTCAATGATCCCAAGAGGCTTCCTTCGTTGGACTATCTCATTGATGAGTTTGATCTTTTCTTTGATGTGAAACACCTGTGTCTGAAGAAAAAATTGAAGAATTCTTCCCTATTATCACAGGAGCTCACCTATTCTTTAAACGACTTAACAAGAGACTATTATGAGTTGGAATTTCAAATCTTCAAAGGCAAAGTTGAACATCTATTGCAATGTAAAGTCAATGATACTGGTTATTTAATTGGAAAGAATGAACTATTGCCAATAAGGGATCTAGTATACTTTGCAAACAAAGAGAAGAAGTATGCCAAGGAATTGAGTGAGGGGAGGGAAAGGGGCAAGTGGATTAAAACTATTCNGATTTCCTTTAATGAGCCCAAGAGGCTTCCATCCTTGGACTATCTCATTGATGAGTTTGATCTTGTCTTTGATGTGAAACCCCTGTGTCTCAAGAAAAAATTGAAGAATTCTTCCCTATTATCACAGGAGCTCACCTATTCTTTAAACGACTTAACCAGAGACTGTTATGAGTTGGAATTTCAGATCTTCAAAGGTAAAGTTGAACATTTATTGCAATGTAAAGTCAATGATACTGGTTATTTAATTGGAAAAAATGAACTTTTGCCAATAAGGGAACTAGTGTACTTTGCCAACAAGGAGAAAAAGTATGTGAAGGAATTGAGTGAGGGGAAGGGAAGGGGCAAATGGGTNCGACTTAACAAGAGACTATTATGAGTTGGAATTTCAAATCTTCAAAGGCAAAGTTGAACATCTATTGCAATGTAAAGTCAATGATACTGGTTATCTTATTGGTCGAAATGAACTTTTGCCAATAAGGGATCTAGTGTACTTTGCCAACAAGGAGAAAAAGTATGTGAAGGAATTGAGTGAGGGGAAGGGAAGGGGCAAATGGGTTAAAACAGCCCATTTAGATGTTGATATTATGACACGGCAAACAACAATTATATCCAGATTCATTGATACTGTTATCACGCTAGGAAAGTTGAATCAAGATGATATCGTTTATTTTTAATCTTCTATGATTACAAGTTTACCGATTAATGATGGTAATTGATTCATTGATTCATTGGAAACCCGGCCACTTAAAGGATTTCTGGTAACACGTGTCAGTAAAACCATGGCAGAACCTTTTTGAACTTGAAAGTAAGTCTTCTTGTCTTCAGGCGTCATCCATTCCTTCTTATGTCGATATTCCATTTGACCCTAGATCAGTAGGTCCGTATTCTTGACTCATTGACATAATTACAGGATCAGTAATTACAAATCCATCCTGGTAAATTCCTCCTTGAAGATCACAAAATAGTAACATTCGATTAGTAGTGTGGAATGAGTAATGACTTAAAGCTTGCATTACTAATATGATTGTCTACAAGATGATCAAGGAGGGCAAGCATAGATATGTGATCAATCCGTTTAAACAAGACAAGTTCAATTTTGATAGCAAGAATGATAAAATTGTGATAGTACACTACGATATAGAAACCCATACGAGAGAAGCAGTTGGCAACATCAAAATTCATACACCATACATTCTTGGTTTTGTTGATAATATTGAGAATACTTTTCAGTACTTCACAGGAACAGATTGCATGGAAAAGTTTGTCATCCATCTTCNAGCCCATTTAGATGTTGATATTATGACACGGCAAACAACAATTATATCCAGATTCATTGATACTGTTATCACGCTAGGAAAGTTGAATCAAGATGATATCGTTTATTTTTAATCTTCTATGATTCCAAGTTTACCGATTAATGATGGTAATTGATTCATTGATTCATTGGAAACCCGGCCACTTAGAGGATTTCTGGTAACACGTGTCAGTAAAACCATGGCAGAACCTTTTTGAACTTGAAAGTAAGTCTTCTTGTCTTCAGGCGTCATCCATTCCTTCTTATGTCGATATTCCATTTGACCCTAGATCAGTAGGTCCGTATTCTTGACTCATTGACATAATTACAGGATCAGTAATTACAAATCCATCCTGGTAAATTCCTCCTTGAAGATCACAAAATAGTAACATTCGATTAGTAGTGTGGAATGAGTAATGACTTAAAGCTTGCATTACATCAATCCAAGGAGAGGTTTGTTCAGGCGTCCATCCCGTGTTGCTGTTGAACTTTACAAAGTTCAAAATCATTGGTTCAATCAAAATTTTTTCTCCACTCGTAACAAATGACCAAACACTAGGAAGATTGATCCAAATTCTTTTGTTAATGATTTCATCATTGTTAAACGTATTAACAATTTCGTGCGCCTTATTGACAACCTTCATTTCCGTTGCGAAAAAGGATTCTTCAAAAACACTACCTGACTTGAATATCTTGCCAACACAATCTTCACTTGCCCTTTTCCCTGACGTGTATTTGCCTTTATATACGTTCTTGAATGCATCCTCAGCGAATATTTGCGGGAAAACTTTTAGCAACAACCGAAGCTCAAAACAAAATCTGATCGACATTTTATCCTGAGCGACTAGATGGCCACCCGTCCTTCGGACGGACCACCTAGCATGTTTATTGTTCAGTATTGCATATTATTCTCTCTA
>JALGPX010000009.1:131898-199912 GCA_023515795.1 Amoeboaphelidium occidentale | reverse complement strand
AGGCTGCTGAAGCAAGAGCACAAGTACGGCATCTGAAACAGAAGTTGATGGAACAAGAAGAAAGCTACAAAGGTACGTTTAATCAACCCCATAGAAATTTATTTGCTGGCAGACCAAATAGAGCAATTGAGACAAGAACTTGAGCGTGTTACCAAAAACAATCCTAAAGAAGCTACAAATGAACTCGAGGCAGATGATCTTGNAGATGAGAAAATACTGGAACTGCAATACAAATACGAACGATTGCAGCTTGATTTTGAAGTTACAGAGAAAGAGGCTGCTGAAGCAAGAGCACAAGTACGGCATCTGAAACAGAAGTTGATGGAACAAGAAGAAAGCTACAAAGGTACAGTTAATCAACCCCATAGAAATTTATTTGTTGGCAGATCAAATAGAGCAATTGAGACAAGAACTTGAGCGTGTTACCAAAAACAATCCTAAAGAAGCTACGAATGAACTCGAGGCAGATGATCTTGAGAAGGTTGCTGAGGATTTATCAGACAGCCTGGAGCAATTAGCAAGAATAGTTGGTTATGTCCCGCCTAAAGAGACCATCGAGACGCAAGCTGCAGTTGAAGTTGTCGTGTCAGAAGATCAGCCGTCTCAAGATGAAGAACAACCAGTTCTTGAGGACCTACAGGAGGATACAGAACTCGTTGATGATCCCCTGAAACAAGATATCCTCAGTATGCTTCAAAGTATTTAATAGACCATTGAATCAAATCGGTTTCGCTCTGCAATTACAAATTTTAAACCAAAAATGAACCACGAAGCTGAGGAAACTCAAACGGCACAATCTCGGCAACGACGGCCAAATCCTTCAGCGACGTCATCTAATGCCATGGAAGTTGATAGTCGCGGGAGGACCAGGAATAACGGGATGCCATATCCAAATAATCGTATCATTGAAGCTGCAACTTAAAATAAACATTCCAACCCATAATAATGTGCGCGCTAATACTAAAAACGAAATCTTCCATGTTCGCAAGAATAATCTTGTTATTAAGATTTAAAATCACTGAACTCGAAGAGTTTAGTTTCAAAATCCGCTAATTCTGAGTCGGCCAGCGTGACCTCTCGTAATTCATAATTCGGTATTTTCGTTTCGCCCTCTGATGACCTCATGATTTCAGAGGTGAGTTCATAAGTAATGCAAACCTTTCCCCAGTCATTGTCACCTAATCTGGGGAATAATTTTGGATGAGGATAACTTATTCGATATCTGATAGAATTCCCAACAGAGAACAGACGCTCTTGTGCTTCCACTTGATTTAAATAATGCAGGTGTCGCCATTTATCTTGTTCAACACTATCAAAAAGTATCTTGAACAAAGTTGCATGAACAAAAAGAAATTTCCCTTCATGATCTGGCTGAGCCATAGAATGCCCACAGAATTTATCGCCCTCATAGTAGCCTATGAGTCCAGGAATATGCCCAATATTCTTATAAGGTGTCTTACTCAGTTTGAAACCAAATCGAAAGGTGTCTTTATCGCCCAACATAAAGGAGAAGTAAAAATCGTGACGACCTTGAAAATACCACGCCATCAAAAGTCCCTTCCATGCCTTTTCTTTGTTCAAAAGAATTTGGCCGCTTTCTTGCTCGTACTCATTCTCAAACCGTAAATTGGTCACTTTGTAAATAGGGTTATCTGGAGGAGTTTTCCATATATCAAACCAAAAAACTGCTCCGGAATCTTGGTACAATGTAGTTTCAAATAAATATGAAGGATCTCGTGCGGGCAAATTATCGGAGTCCAAGTACAATACCTCCTGAAACGAGGACAGAAGTAACACCATAGACTTTAGCTGATAATTCCTTTGGTGCTTAGATAATCGCATATCGAAATCAGAAAATTGCCCATTATTTCGGATTTCAGTTATCAAGTCTTTTGGAACGGCGCCTCTCCTTGCAATCTGCTCAAGTTGTTTCTGATCGAGATCGCCTTCAACATACCAAACCTCGATAGGCAAAATACAGTTGTAGCTCTCCAAAAGCCGTAATAATAAAATTGTATAAGAAATGCCATTTGCGCTTGTCAAAATCGCTATCCCTTTGCCGTGATATCCCATGGATGTGTAGTTAAACTGTGGGACCTTTTGCTCGAGAAAATCCTGCCATTTAAGCTTCTCTTCCACTATTAAATCATCGCTCATGGCGTTCCATTTCTTTCTATCCGGAAAAAATGCGCTTTTCTCGTAGAATGGTTGCCAATCGATATCTTCATCGTACGAGAAGCTCGAATAAGATCCTTGGATTCCAGCCCCAAAGCTCGCTTCAAAGTGTATGAATATCACAAAAACAAACACGCATAGGAGACCTGCTGCCAATATGATGGGCCTTCTTCGCAATAAAGTGCGAGCTTCGAAGCAAAATAGTATAGAATGCGCCACCATGATGTTGCAGAAAAATATTGGAACAATTTGTTTGAGAGTAAAAAATGAACACAAGGTGTGCGCTTCACTGGGTGATCATTGTTTATTTATGTGCTTTGACCTTTTGGGCATGGTATGAGGTTCTAATATACAGTTCTACGAAGTTGACACATAATGGTACAAGTTCCATGTTCCTAAAAAAGCTCGCAACGGGAAAGCAAAACATCGCAGACACCCGAACATTCTATGATATGTATACCTCTCTCATTCCTCAGACCCAGGTGCCCTTTTTTCTTGGAGTGTATGGGCCTTATTTTAGTATGTTGAGTACTGGTTCATTTTATGACAAGAAGTTCTGTGACAGAGACAGTACCATGACTAAAAGGGAAGTTGATCAAGTTTTTAATTGCATGGATACTGATAGAAACGGATTTCTAAATGCTACAGAGTTTCTTGCTGATAGTAATAGTAACGGAGTCATGGACCTTTTTGAGTTCGCCAATGTATGGCGTGATCATGTTTTAGGCACTCTTTACACAACAAGTGCATGCAAAGAATGGTACCTGAACTGTAAAATTATTTAGTAAAGAATAGTAATGCTCTGAGTTTCTATTGTCGTCTTTAATCAATTCTTGAGTCCTTTTGCTGAAGGCGGTGGAACTATAGTTCCAAATTTAAAGCCAATATCATTCAGCAAGTTCATGGCGTTTCTTAGTTTAAACAAGCCTGTTCCTTCTCGTTTTTCAGGATTAACTTTGGTTGCGTATGTGGTTGCGGTTTGATGCGAATTAGAATCCCAAGGAAACGGAACCAAATCTTTGATCAATTCGTAAGACATCAGAGTGACACCAAACTGAGGAGATGAACGAAAGACACGCGCAAGTCCTCCTTTAAAGAGAGCAGACGCTCCTTCCTCTGCTAAGATTTTTCTGAATGCATCTATAATTCCATTATACGTCGAATGGCCTTTCTTTGCTTCAACCTGGAGTCTAAAAGAATAAATCAGAATACACCAATTAGTTTACCTAGTTTTAATAACATCAGCAGGTGTGGTGAAATATGCAGCGGGCATACCAGCGATAGCACCAGCAGCCAATAACTCCAACAGATTCAATTTCTTCTTCTCGCTCTCTCCAAACCAATGCTTTTTCACATTGGCGTAAACTGGAAAGTAAATTCCAGAAAATGGAATATCTCTCAGTAAGCATGCTCCAGCTCCTTTATATAATCCGAGCAAACCTAACTCTTTAACGATAGTGATTGCACTTTTTCTCGGTATTCCAGACATTTTGGCATTTTCACCCTGAACTTGAAGACGAATCTTTACAATTTCAAGAGGGTTTGTAAATACAACTTGTGATCCACCAGCGACACTGCCAGCCAAAACTTCAGCCCAAAGAGCAATAGATCCATCATCATTCTTGGTTAAGCTTCTAACCAAATCGTTCATGGTCAATTTGATGGCTTTCTCTGGAGCAACGCCAACAAGCTGCGGACCTAATCCAGAATACAATCCCACAAATCCCTCGTTTCTGTAGACTTTCTTGAAGCAATCAAATGAGTTCTTGTATAATAACTCTCCAACCAATGATGATCTCTGGTTCTGCATTCTTGTCTTGACCAAATCTATAGGATAGACCACAGTAGCACCAATGGCACCAGCCACAGACCCAATAGCAAAGTTGTAAGCTGATCTCAGAATACGCTCAGACGCCGAAGGAGAATGTTCGTGGTCTTCTACGTCTGTTTGGTTAACAGAGTTATTTTTCTGTTCAACTTCTAATTCAGCAAACGGAGGCTTTTGAAACAAATTTTCTGCCTTCTTCATATCAATGGTTCCTGGTGATGAGGAAGATAATCCAGCAAAGTGAAACAAAATATCAATTTCCACTGGAGTAAACATGGAATATCTTGTGTAGACTGCAGCAGTCTCGATGAAATCTTGCTTTGTAATCTGTTTAGACTTATTTCCATCACAAGCCAATTCGATAAGATGCTTGATGAGATCCATCTGTTTCACAATGTTGTTGAATGCGACCAAAACACCATAAGAAACGCGAGCACCAGAACTAACATGCAATGTAGCGATACTCTGCAAGTGATCCTTCAAGAAAGGGCTCAACTTATGAGATGCTACAGATTCTATAATCTTGCAGAAATCATTCGCCGATATTGAACCTTTTCCTTCGGTATCGTATTTTTGGAAAGCCAAACGAAGTCGTTCTTCTTGCAGGCCCTTTAACAACTGCGAAAACTCTTCAAAAGTCAATTTCTTTTCTTTCCCCTTGCCAAAGTACAACTCGAGAAATTCAGCAGATTCCTGCGACAGTGTGAGATCGGTGTTTAAATTCCCCGCAATCTCCTTCAAGCCAACCTTCCCTCTTCTTCCGCTATCGAACAATCGAAAGACAATTTCATATTCCGCATTAGGCTTCTTGAGCATATCATGAAACATCACAAAATCACTAAATACCAGAAATCCCTTGTTATCGCAATCAGCAACTTGGAAGAGAACAGCCACCTCTTCTTTAAGACCATGCACAGGCGAGACGTAATTGAGAGCCTTGACGAAATCCTGTTTTTCCATTATGCGATCGCTCTTGCTTTCCTTTCCGATCTTTGCATCTCTGGAGAACTTGTTGAATACTTCACGGAGAATCTCTAAATCATTTGATCTCTGCTTCGAATCTGGAGATAAAGCCAAACCAGTCGTTATCATTGTGATAATGCGATTATGAATGAAGAGCCTTTGAGCTGAACTTGAAAAAATTATTTTTTTTTGAAGAATCGAAATTCTCGCAATCACGTCGCCAACGTTTTCAGTACAACGATTCTTGTACAAACTAAAATGGCATCGGTAAATTGAATTTTTAATCCGTCAAGCAAAGCTTACTGTGTTGTAGTTCCAACCCGTTAACCCGAAACCATTCTTATCTGAATTGACTGGAAAGCCCGTGGCTGTAAAACTAAAATGGGGCATGGAATATAAAGGCTTCCTCACATCGACAGATTCTTATTTAAACTTGAAAGTATTTTTATTTATAAATTCTTCTAATTGAATTCAGTTGGATAATTGCGAGGAGATCTTGGATGGCGCAGTTACCGGGAAACTGGGTCAAGTTTTCATCAGATGCAACAATGTTCTTTACATACGAGGTAGATCGTGATATTGATCTTAGTTAATAATCTTTAGCCCTTCCAGGCGATTCTGCAGACAATATGGACCAAGAATAAATGATTGCTCTTCTTCTTTTATCAAATTCCGTTCATTCCAGTAGAGGTTTGAGGCCATGATGGATTCGAGTGTGCTTGATATGATGCAATAGCATTTTGTAATCGTTGTGGATATTCTGTGTGTCTCTTAGCAGTCATGTATGATATCTTTTCTTCAACATACTTCTGAATGTATGCGGACTGTGTGCCCCTAGCAAATTCCATAAGACTCTCTGCATAAGCTCTTCCCTTCAAACCACCATAAACTTCTGTCGCAACAGTCAATTCCAAAGGCATAGTCTGTTCCTCTTTATGTCCGGGAACTCCATTCAAAGTGGATAATGCGACACTTCCAAAAGAAGCACATTGTCTATACTCAAGAGCTGGAATATATCCAGATGGATACTTTTGATTCTCTTCTGGGTGATGGTTAAACGTGTGAGTAAATGGAAAGGGTTCAAGTGGTAAATGCGATTCATAAATATCCTTCTTCCTTAAAACTGCCAATGTCCCATCATTGTAATAAGTATCAGACAATTGTAAATGTTTCTTCCTTGTATATTTTCGCTTCTTCCTGCGGCCTGGGCCATTATCAGCAACTGAAGACAAATCATCAACAGAATCAGCAAACTCGTTCCTGTACTTCAGACTTATCGCTCCATCGCCAGGCGTATCAGCAAACATAACAGGAGCAGATGAATCAGCACGAATCGTATAATCAATACAGGGCTCAAGTCTAGCAAACATTTTTTCGGCGAATTCCTTTAATTTCGATGCGCTCTTATGATACACTGTCCCAGGGGAATTGTACTTCATCGCATTGTCGCATATCAGATAAACGTGCCTTTTAAACTCATCGAAATGTCGATATTCTCTGCTGTTAACTTTTCGTCGTATGGTGGAAAAGTCCATTGGATGTTTGATGACTTCTGCGTAATCCGGAACCTCTTTTAAATTCACCGGAACTTGGAAAACGTTGTACTGATCCTTCTTTATCAAATGAGGTAAGCAGCTTTCCATAGTCTCTTGCAGTCCCTTCATTTTCAGTTTCTTTTTACTTCTGGACATTGGCTGTTGTTGCTGCTCTATTGGTTGTTGTTGTTGTTGTGATGTGGTCAAGGCCGAAGGATTCAGAGTCGCTGGAGGTTGTGATGCAGTCATAGTTTCATTATTAAAAGTAGCAGGCATCTGAGTATCACTGGGAGCATCACCCGTTGCGGAGGCATTCTGAGCCAAGTTCAGTTTCAATTTGATCTTCATTCGAATATCACCGCGAGAAAACGGAAACAGATTTGAGGTCCGAGGCGCAATAGCGAAATGCAGTCTTCAAAATTGCTAAATGGTTTTGTTAAGGCACTGGCAACCGTGGAAGGTCAGATCGATAAAGTTTTGGATATCAATGGACAGAGTGGGAATGAAAATAAAGGCATGGCTGCAAAGACATCAGTCGCTGATGCTTCGCAATGGCTCAACTGGGGAGATGGAATGTCGTTCATAACGCCTGGATCCATCGATAAGAAGAATACTGCTCCTGCCCCTGTTGTGTCGTCAGTTGATGGCACAGAGCAGAAGGTAGTTATATCAGCGCCCAAAGAATCGGTCACGGATAAGCACGTAGTTACTTCTACATCAGAGAGTATTGATAAGGAGGCTGCGGTTCCAGCTGAAACAGTCGTCAGCGATATACCCGTTCCTGTGGTTGTTGAAGATAAAGCACAACCTGCATCAACTGGCAAAGATAATGATGCATCTGCGGATGACAATCGAGGCAACATCTTGGCCGATAATTCTGGAGAGATTCTAAAGCAAAGAGAGGAGCAGCTTTTAAAAATGATGAAAGAAAACGCTGAATTAGTGGAAGATAAGGAAAGGAACGAAAGTAAGGTTACGCTTTTGATGAAACAGTTGGAAGAGTTGGAGTCAAAAGTATCTAGTTTTGGCGGGAATAATCAAAATGCATCAGAGCTGCAGGTGGCTCTAAAATCAAAAGAGGAGCAGGTAAAGCAGCTTATGGAAGAGGGTCAGAAATTATCAGAGTTTAATGGGAAGTTACATCAAGCCGTGAAGAAAATTAAGGCCAAAGAACAAGAGACGCAAAACGCTTTGAATGCTTTACAAGAAAAATACGTTTCCACAAAGAATGAATGCGCCAATTTAACTGAAAAGGTCTCTCAACTAGAGGAAAGTGAAAAGCAGCATTTAGCTTCAATTCAAACCGCCAATGAAACAAATCTCAGCCAAGCCAAACAAATAATTAAACTAGAGGAGGAACTTAGAGTAAAGAAGGATCAACTGGAAAACTTACAAAAGAATCTCGACGCTGCATGGCACGAAGTGAACGAGATCAAGAAACAGCAAACTGAGATCAACAGCCAAGTGGAGAGTGAATCTTTGAAAAAGCAACAGGATCTTAATGCGGAATTACTGTCCAAGGTGGAACTTCTTAAAAAAGACAATGAAACCATGAAACATAATTATGAAAAGGAATTGTCCAGCTTAAGGAGTTCTCTGGTTCGGAGCGAAAACGATATCGGGTGGAAAGAGGATCAACATCGTAAAGAGATTGCTTTATATCAACAGCGAATTCAAGACGCTGAGGCGCGGAATGAGGAGCTAACTGCGTCTATCCAGGATTCAGCCAAGCCTTTTATTCGTCAGATAAATGCACTCAAAACTCAGCAAGCACAAAGTCAACAATTGTTTGAAAATGTTGAAAAGAGTTTAACTCAACGCCTGTCCGCTGCAGAGACCGAAAAGATCACTGCTTTAAACAATCTGAAGCATTTGGAACAGAGAGTCCTCGTTTTAGAGGCACAGCTTAAAGCAGAAAAAGAGGCCGATTCGAAGCACAAGCTGAGCCTCGACTCTCTGCGAAATGAATTAAACAGAGAATTGGAACTTCGCGAGAATTTGCAAGAGAAGATCATATCATTGGAAAACAAATTATCTGAGAATGAAACAGAGAAACGACTTGAGTTGGAGGAAGTTAAGACTTCAGCTGAGATCGTATGGAAGAAACGATTTCAGGAGGAGAGTAGAGATATGATGGATAGAATTAAAGTGCTTGAGCGGAGTCTGCAAGATAAGGAAAAGGACATTGAGCGATTAAGAGAGTTTAACAATCTGAAGGAAGGCAATGCCATTCAAACAGAAAGTCCAGCACCAAGAGTCTCGAGAGATCCTTCCATCAGCTCACCAACTTCAGCATCCAAGGGAACTTTGTTTGACCATTACCAACAAAATCATAGAGTGGCAACTCTGGAAGCGCAAATATCTTCGCTTAGAAATCAACTGGAGCAAAGTCTACAACAAAAGGGTAAATATTTCTCACAGTAACTTATAATTATAGAACAACTTTCATCTCATCTTGTGGAGCTCACGCGAGAAAACTCAAGGCTGAAGGACAATAACGACGCTATGCCGGAGCTACAAGACATCAAAGTTCGGCATCAAGCAGCATTGGAGATGCTCGGAGAGAAAACTGAGCTAGTGGAAGAACTCAAACAAGATATTCTCGACATGAAAGAAGCGTACAAAACACAAATTCAGGATCTTGTGGCGAAAATTAATAGCCTCACAAAATAGAATGATTTATTGTAGATTCAACTTGAAACCATTATCCTAAAATCTTTGTTGAGGTAACAATGACGGTTGTCTGCTCCTCAAGAACTCTAAACCCGAACTTGACCGTCTGTTATCAACAGCATTGACAGGTGCTTCATCTCTCTGAGTCGTGTAAGTTTGAGGTTTCAGATGACCCGTTTCAGGAACGCCAAACGATGATGCATTGAAACCCCAGCCAAAAGTCGTGTTCGGTGTAAACAATCCTGGCGAAAAAGGTTCTCCAAAGCCACCAGATATGGGATAGGTTTGAATTGGAGACAAATTTTGCTTCAGTTGCATGTTCTCTGGCTTTTGCAATACCTGAGACAACGGAGACATCATGCGCGAATTTGATAATCCGTCAAACCCTGGACTCATCAATCCTAGATCTTGAGGTCCCCAGCTGATATCATTCTTAAAGTCTTCAAATCCATCTGCGCTCTCTTTTGAAACCGCAGTCTCAGTACGCACCATCAGTTGCGAATTGCCGTAAGGATTCGTGGAATAATGAATTGAGCCCAACAGCTTCTGCTGATGCTTCAACTTCAACTTTTGATGCAATGAGGCTTTCACGGACTCGCTCAAAGGCCTTGGATTTATATCCTTCTCGAAACGCTTGTGCTTCCTCTTGTGCACTTTGTCGACCAACATGTTTCGCGCATTGAGCTTTCCGTGCTTAGTATCATCGGTTCTTTGACTATTGGCACTCATGTTACTTGAACTTTCTTGCTGCATATCAATTTTTGCAAAAGACGTTACCAAATATCAAGAGTGATCTTTGATGTCCAATCGCCTGTGTCGCAATGATGCAGAAAGGACCCAAACGCCAACAGTTATCAAAATCCGTTCTATTGAGATGTAACCTTCTTTTTAAGATGCTCCTTGTATTCTCTTATGTCTCCTTCCCAAACTTCAACCATGCCATCCTCGACAACCCAAATTTCTTCAGCAACTTGATCAATTAGTCTAAAATCGTGCGAAATAAGAACAACACCACCATCGAACTCATGTATTGCCTCAGCTAAAGAGTCTATCGTTTCCAAATCCAAAAAGTTTGTCGGTTCATCAAGCATCAGCAAATGAGCATTTTTCAAGCTGAGCCAACAGAACACAACACGTCTTTTTTGACCGTCTGATAGCTGTTCCATGGCGCAAAGTTGAGACTTTCCCGATAAGCCAAACTTTCCAACGTTGGTTCTCATGTCTTGTGGTTTCACTTGAGGAAATTGGTTGCATAGCCACTCAATAGCGGATTGACTTAAATCCAGTTGATCTGTTAAATGCTGATGAAATCTCGCAATCTTCAGATGATGGTGTCTATCGACGTTTCCCTTAGAAGGTTCTAATTCACCAGTCATCAATTTCATAAGCGTAGATTTTCCAGCACCATTAGGCCCCACAAGTGCAACTCGAGATTTCAGATCAAGACCGAAGTTCAGCTTTTTATAGAGATCTGGTCTGCTTGGATAATGAAACCAGACGTCATTAAATTTCAAGAATGGTGATGGTAGTCCACCTCCACATTGCTGAAAACTGAATTCGAGCTTTCTTTCTGGGCGATAATTGTTGAGATCAATATCAGCAACGCCATCCTTTTCTTGGCGTTTCAACATGGCCTTCTCGTGGCTTTTCGCCTGTTTCGCTTGTTTTCCTGTTCTTCCCAAATTTTCTTTGATCTTCTTCATTTTCTTTTCATCTGCTTTTGCACGCTTCTTCGCATTCTCATCCAGTTCCTCTTTGACCTTGACAAAAACATCGTAATTTCCAGAAAAATAATCGAGCTTTCTGTTGTGTAAATACATCATATCGGTACAAACAGTGTTCAAAAAATCTTGACTGTGCGACACAAGAACGATAGTATGAGGGTAAGTCACCAGATAATCTTCAAGCCAAACAACAGCGCTTAAATCCAAGTGATTAGTAGCATCATCCAAAAGAAGAACAGTAGGTTTAACAAACAGAGCTCTAGCTAAAGCGACTCTCATTCTCCAACCACCAGAAAAGTCCTTAGTTTTCATGTCTTGCATTTCCTCAGTAAATCCGAGACCATGTAAAACTGCTCTTGCTTTCTGAGCCGCAGAACTTAAATCCAATTCTTCCAATCTTTCATGGATGTATTCTAGCCTACTGGATTGTGCACCTTCGACAGTTCCCAATAACTCCATCATCTCCGCCTCAAGATTGTCTCTCTCAGACTTAACGATATCAATGACTGCTTCAACTGCAGTTAATTCGGTTGGATCAAACTCTCTTTCAAGCATGTAAACATTTACAGAAGACTGAATAGGGACTTCTCCAGATGCCAAAGCTTTCAGCAAAGTTGATTTACCGCTACCGTTAGCACCGACAAGGCCATATCGCTTCCCATGAAGTAAATTTAAGCTTGTATCTGAAACAAGCAATTGACCATAAGCAGAAACTGTGAATTTGTCAATTTGGATATCTTTGCTTCTTTCATGAGACAACAATGTTCCTGTAGTTGTTAAGTGATCAGACTTGTTTACAAAAGTTCCATCCTTGGATACTTGATGGACTGGTTCATCTGCATCTCTAATAGCATTGCTGCTCTCATCATCAACAATTTGTTCAACTTCTTTCTCTTCTGCATCTGCCTTCTTGGACTTTTTCTTGGATTTCTTTTTCTTTACAGAATCCAGGCTTAGTCCAGCAAGGGAATCTTCAAGTGGTGGAGAGTCAGCTACAGTGTCTAGAACCTTTCCTTTTGAAGAAGGAGTAGCAGCATTTTCATCGTCTTCATTTTGTTCATCATTTTCTAATTCTTCATCTTGTGGTTCTGGCTCAAACGAAACTACCTTCTTTTTCTTTTTCTTAGTTTTTGTAGAAAATTCTTCGTCAACTGGAGCTTCAGGCTCAGGTAATATCTCTGCGACAGAACTTTTTGGGCCTTTCTTCTTTTTGGATTTCTTGCTGTCTTCAAGATCCATCACATCTTCATTGGCCTGTACTTTAGGTTCATCTGAATGAGCAGCTTCTTCTTCAAGCTCGAAGGATTTAGAGCTGCCTTTCTTGCCTTTTGTTTTCTTCACTGGTGCTTCGACAGGTTTCTCCAAATCCTCGTCCGCGTATTCAAAGTCATCATCGAAGTCGCGGGCCTTTCCTTTCTTCTTGGTATTTTTCTTTGAAGGCTTCACTGTATCTTCTTCCTCTTCCTCTTCCTTCTTGGAAACCTTCGAGCCCTTCTTGGAATTTTTGCTATCAATTTCCTCTGAACCTGAATCTTCTGCAGGTTCAGACGTCAATGCTTTGGTAGCCTTTTTCTTAGAAGACTTTTTAACCAGAGCAGGAGGCTCCTCTTCCTCATCAGCGTACTCAATCTCGAAATCCTTCGCGTTACTTCTTTTGGAACCGCCTTTCTTCTTCTGCTTTGTTGGAGCGGAAGATTCAAAATCGTCATTAGAATTTAGCTCCTCGCGCGGTTCTGCCTGCTTTGTCTTCTTATTCGATGCGCCTTTCTTTGCCGGCGGACTATCGTCTGCGTCCGAATCTGCAGCTGCTTCTACTGAAGGCTTTTGCTTTTTCTTTGGCAGCTGCTTCTTTGCGGGTTGCACAACTTCTGCGGGAGCGCCCCCGGCTATTTTGCCCAGGTCGTATTTATCTTCGTCATCGCTATTGAAAAGGCCATCGTCTTTATTTTTCTTTCCTTTCTTTCCTTTTGGAGGCATACTCGTTTCTTTTTGAAAAGAAAAATCTGATCGCACCTCTCACACGTACAGCGATGCTGCAAACACAATGTCACGCTTGATCTTTGTACTGGCCTCGTCCATCTTCTGATAAAGAAGAGCATTACCAATAACACGAGCTGCATCTCTGAGTTCGCGGCACAGTTCATCTAAACGAGTTATTGTTCTGACAATACTGCCTTCAAGGATTTCTGTCATATTCATAACTTCTTTAAACGATGTTCCGTTAGCCCATTGATAAACAACATCACATAACCCAAAGTTTAAAGTGGCTCTTACGTAATCTTCGCCTGATAGAACTCCTGCGACGTTGGATGAGCTCAAGGTTGTTTCTTGGATTTCACCAACACGCTTAGCATTAGATATGGCAAGCTCTATCGCATTATGAAGAGCTTGAGGTAGATTCATATCAGCGCCGTCCCATGCAACACCTTCTGCTTTTTCTTGAAACACAAATCCCGATAGCAATGCGGCGATCTCAGAAGGACTCAATTCCAAAAATACATTTTCCATTATAAGCTCAGTAAGAAGGATAGAATCTCCAGAATTAAGCTCACATGCGACTTTTCCTTTTAATTGAACAGCTCCAGAATCATTGACGTAATTTAGAATTTTTAGAATGTTAACACGCTGATGGTAGTCAGGCAGCAACATCAAGTTTTTGTCTGACATATTGTATTTTAGCTTTTGCAGGCGGTCTTGTAGTTGAGATAGTTCCCACGTCTTAGAAAAATGTTCATAAAGCTGAGGACATACGATACATTTAAACTTTGAAAACCGAGTCTCAATTGCTTTCCTCTCTTTAAAATTTTGATTAAACTCCAAGTCCTTTATCTTTTGATCAAACTCGATTTCTTCCGGTAACTTGTTCTCATATCTGAGACACAGTTGGTAAAGCGTATCGAAAAGCGCTTCATGAGGGGCATCAACGGGTATCTTATCCTTTGTGATTCTGGTTATGTTACTCCAGGTAATCTTTTCAATTATTTCGAAGGATGAGTCAAATTTCGACGGTAAGTTGATTCTAAATACAGGCATTAATGACTCCACCCCTTCATTTTTACTTCCCGCCTTGCTAACTAACACAAGACACTTGAAATATTTCTCATTAGCGGCGACAGAGCTCGAGAGAATGATGGCAGGAATTTGAGTATATAGGCCGTAGTTAATCAGAACAACACGACCGGGCGTAATCAATTTCCCTGTAACTGTTGATGAGCTAATTACTTGAATCAAATTCTTTGTCAGATCAATCCATTCCATGTTAGCCCAATAAAACTCTTCCAAGTCAACATCACAAATATTACAATTGACTTTTTTAAATTTTTGTAGCTCTTCTTCCATCGACTTAATATTTCTCTCATTTTCAGGTGCATCTTTTTGCATTTCAACTTCAAAAAAACTTCTTTTCATCATATCCTCAACTTTAATAGCTTCTACTCTCAATAGATTAAGAATCATATTGTAAGTAAGCCTGAACTTAGATTCTAGTCTTGTAGGAATCCCAAGAATCATACGCTGCAGCGACCCTGCATCTGGAAAATCAGATTCTCCGGAATATGCTAGAATAACCACTCCAACGTCATCTAAACCTCTTCTACCCGCTCTTCCGCTCATTTGAATGTATTCTCCTGGTGTCAAGTCTCTAAAATCTCTACCATCGTGCTTTCTAATGCTACTGAAACAAACTGATTTTGCCGGCATATTAACACCCATTGCAAATGTTTCGGTCGCAAACAATACTTTGATTAAACCTCTCCCAAACAATATTTCAACAAGTTCCTTAACTATGGGCAATAATCCAGCATGGTGCACTGCTAAGCCTTTTGATAATAAATGCCGCATCCTTTTAATCTGAGGTAATTCTTTATCTCCTCCCTTCAATCTTGCCAAACTTCTTTCAATAAAGACATGAACTTCACTTTTGTCTTTTGCATCAAGTAAGTCAATGTTGTTTAAAGTATCAACATATTCTTCACATCTTTTCTTAGAGAAAGAAAATACCACCAAAGGCAACAAATTCTGATTAGTTAACAACTGTACCAAATTGTTCCACAAGTTTTTGTCTTGCTTTCCAAAGGAACTCGGCTGAAATATATTCTGCTTATTTCCTTTCTTGGATGTTGCTTGCCTTGAATGAGCAGCATCCCATGCTTTTTTATACTCTTCTTGGACAAACCTTTTAGAATGATCAACGACTTTATAAAGCCGATGAGGAACAACCGAAGATATAAATAAATGATGAGCAAGAGGAACTGGTCTTTTCTGCGTCGAAATAACGTAAATGTTTTTCTTTTTAGTGCGGCCGACCCAATCTGCAAACTCAAAGGTATTCGGTATTGTTGCAGACAGTAGAATGATATTAACATGAGCCGGAAGCATAATGATCACTTCTTCCCATACAACTCCTCTCTCGATATCGTTGATATAGTGCACTTCGTCAAACACAACAAACTCGACGTCTCTTATCATGTCAGCTCCTCTGTACAACATGCTCCTCAGAATTTCAGTGGTCATTATAACGCACGGCGAATCTGGTCTGATTTGAACATCTCCAGTCAATAAACCTATTTCATTATCTCCGAAAGTTTGTCTGAAATCTCTAAATTTTTGATTTGACAGAGCCTTTATCGGAGAGGTGTAAATAGTTCTCGTCATGTGTTTCTGCGACAAGGCAATTGCATACTCCGCTACAACTGTTTTACCAGCGGAAGTATGAGCTGCCACAAAAACGCTTTCTCCGCGCTCCAGGTACATCACTGCATATTTCTGGAAAGTGTCCAACTCGAACGGATACTTTTTTGCCATCTCTGGAACATACTTTTCAAAATCTTCCTTTGAAACCTCCACATTGGGGTCAAGAACATGAGCAAAAGTTCGTTTCTTTGCTAAAGATTTTTTCTGTGGCTGAACTTTTAAATCATCTTGAACTGTTATGAGAGAATCTATCGAATTATCCTCAGTAGTTTCAGTAGATTCTTGAACCACTTCTTCTATCTCAACTTTAACTTCAGCGATCTTGTCACTTTCGTTAGACTCTTCAGCAAGCATTTCCTCAAGGTCATTCTCAGAAACGCCAAACTCATCCATGTCTTGAATCTTCAATGCATCGACATTTAGATGTAATCCGCGTAGAAATCCAGGAGGTACAGTCTTTAAATGCTCATCGAATCGCAAAGAACCTTTCTCGGGTATCTCGTCATTCTCTTTTGTGTTTATGTTAAAGTCCTCTAACAGCCCTCCAAACTCAAACGGAATATTACGTGTGCTTCCTCGAGCAAACTTCTCATAAGGCGCAGGCTTTCTCTGCATTGAAGTAGAATTAGAAGCATCCTTAACTGTGTCATCATCATCATTTTCCAGTATTACAATTTCACCGTGCATGTCCAGTTCAGGTTCCAAGCTATGACTTGAATGCTCCAGAGACACAAGTTTTTCAATATTAAGTGGCCGGTCTAGAATCTCTGGATTCTTCAACAGAATTTCATGTAAATACTCATTGTCGTAACCTCTTGGTGGTGTTAAATGCGTTCTCTGGAGTTCCTTTAGCCTTTCATCATTCGCTCCGAGATCAAGCAAGCCCTCTGGCGATATCTACCGCGTTTAGAGATTTACCATACAACCAAAGGTACCTGCATCTTCAATAATTTCGCCACAACATCAGATTTATTGTTGCTAAGCTCCAGCTGCTCTATTAATTCAACAGAAGCATCTGTCGACACAACGACTCCCAACTTCATTATCAAAATAGAAATTTATTTTCGAAAGTGATATTGAAGTGCCTTATGGAGTTCCTGCTCCCTTACGTGCTCAGCTTCAATTTCTTTACGTGACCGCTTTTTACCTGAAGCTATTGCTTTTCTCTTCTCTTCCTGCGCTTGTTTCAAATCGTCAACTTCATGAACGATCTTCTTCTTTAACTCTGACTTCATTCCAATTCCCTTGCGATCGTGTTTGAGTCGTGTTGATATTGGCAGATCGCGGCCTTGTTCATCTGCGCCTAATCCCTTTCCTCGTTCCCAACCTTCTTCTTCTAGTAATTGATATCCCTTATCTCTGCGGGACATTTTGTAATCCACAACTTTTGTCGTGTTTTGCTTAGCGACTAAATGCTGTATTGAAATGTCGTGCTTTTCTTTTGGCAAGTCCGTGATTATTGTACCACAATCTTCACAATAGAATCCCTCGTTCGCATCCTTTGCAGCTTTGGATATGACAGACTGATCATAAAGACTGATACTGTCTTCAATGCTCTCCTGCTTCTGATCATTCTTGGATTTCTCTCGCACAAAGACGATGGGCTTGATAATTGTGTCCTGATCGCTCATCAAACCGCAGAAACGATATCATGTAAGAAACTTAAGACTTGGTATCAGAATGAAACATTCTTACACTTCTCTTTGTCAAAGTTTGCGCCATCGATATCGCTTTATCGCACATGATCGGTTTCCCGCGAAGCACTTGATTTCTACGCAATAACTCAAAGACCAGCAGAATGGAACGCAAAGATCAAAACAAAAAGGCTGTATCAGCAGGAAGCATCACTGGATTGCAAGAGGATATTCAGGATGAACTGTACGGAACATACGAAGAGGATCAGTCCATGAAACATGAGCTTCATCCCGTGTTCTACAGCATTTACTATCGTCCTATATCCTTCCAATACGATCTAAAGGTTCGCACAAAATCGAAATTGTGAATAAAGTATTTTTTCTCCTTATAAACTTGTTGCATGTCCGTGTTCCAGCCAACGGTTTACGATAAAGACCCTGAAGAATATCAAAGCCATTTGAGTTTCAACTTGGCTGTCATAATTGACTTGTTTCTTCAGCCTCCAGTTTCATTAATTATTGTGTTGCCTTTACTGTGCTACTCTGTTCTGAGCTGCATTGTGGAATTGTGGACAACCAACAACATTTACGGTCTTGTGCTTCCACTTATCTGTTGGATTATTATCGCATGTGTTCTTGCCGTTGATATCTTTAATAATTACGTTCTAAAGAAGGGTACGACGAGTGATGATCAAAAGCTAGCGAGGTTTAAAGACTGGAAGGAGGAAGTTGCGATTGTTACAGGAGGTAATTTGACGTAACGAAGTAAGAAGTTAAAGATTAAAGGAAGTAGCGGTATTGGGTGGAACTTTGTCTGTAAGTTGGCCGCAAAAGGCGTGAGAGTAGCGATTCTGGATGTGAATGCGCCACCAACGGATCTTCTCAAAGAATTGGACAACACTGTAAAATATTTCAAGTGCGATGTATCCAACTATGATGCCGTATTAGAAGCTCACAAGAAGATTGAAGACGAGGTAATGCTTGCCATGAACGTTAATAAGATGATGTAGTTTGGTGTTGTTACAATTCTGATCAATAATGCTGGTATATGTTCGGCAAAGTCAATTGGAGACTTACAAGAACGGAATATTACAAAAACATTTCAAGTTAATGTTTTCGCACTCTTCTGGACTTGTAAAGCAGGTAATCAAGTACCTACCGTAGTGTATGATTTACTATTAGTCCTTCCTAAAATGATCGAGCAACGTTATGGTCATATAATCACGGTCGCGAGTACAATGGGTTTGACTGGTGTTGCTGATATGACTGATTACTGCAGCTCGAAATTTGCTGCTGTTGGGTTTCATGAGTCTTTGAGACAGGAAATCAAAAGGTTGCCGTTTCCGCATTTGATACACACAACTCTGCTTTGTCCTGGTTTGATTTTGACAGGTATGTTTAAAGGTATCAAGATTTTACTTCCCTTTCTCACTCCACCTCTTACACCGGACATGGTCGGGGATGCATTGTTACGTTCAATCGAAAATTCTGTTTTAGTACCTAAAGGACATTCTACTGTTGAAAAAGCACTGAAACAAAAGGAAACTTCCATTTATGATATCGTTAAACAGCACAAATGCCTTTGGATGCCGTCATCATATACTTTACCATCGTTGCTTGGGGTTGTTACACCTCCGTGGATAATTGATACAGTGAAGTTATATCTCGGAGCCAACTCAGCTGTCGCCAACACGTTTGTCGGTAGAGCTAAGGCTGATTAATGTATGAATAGATGAAACAAGTTTTCTTTTTTCTGGTTCTCAAATGACTATTCGGTCGATTTGTGTGTACTGCGGTTCCAGTAAAGGACAAGATCCTATTTACATAAAAGCCGCTGAAAATTTCGGGAAGCTTTTAGCGCAGAAGGGTATTCGACTAGTTTATGGTGGAGGCAGTCTTGGAGCTATGGGCGCTGTAGCAAGATCTGTTGTAGAAAATGGTGGCAAAGTGGTTGGCATTATTCCCGTGGCTTTGACAGGTAAATTGACACAGTTTAAGTCAATAATTCTTTAGAGGTTAGCGGCAATAGTTTCGGTGAAATAATTCTTGTTAATACAATGCATGAACGTAAAGCAAAGATGGTTGAATTATCAGACGCATTCGTTGCATTGCCTGGAGGTTTCGGCACTTTAGAGGAGCTTCTAGAAACTATGACCTGGAATCAATTGCGTATTCATAATAAGCCAGTAGGTGTGCTTAACATCAATGGCTACTATGATCTGCTTATAAAACTATTTGACAATTGTCACGCTGAAGGGTTCGTTGACGACAACAGTCGCAATATCGTGGTCGTTGGAAATGATGCTGAAGACATTCTTGCAAAGATTATGAATTACAAGGACCCATTCGAAGATAAGGACCATATCTTGAAAGATTACATGTGGCAGAAGAAGAAGCATCCTGAACCTTCTGATATTTGATTTCCACAAATGACTTCTGATTCCGAACGTCAAGATTGTATCGCTTGTAAAACTATTGGATTCTCAGCCTTTGCGGGTGCAGGTTCATATGCATTTTATGTTCAATATGATCAAAATAGAAAGTATTTACCGCGAAATGCGTCTCTTCCTATGAGGGCTTTGCATTCAGTCAAACGCGGTCCTGTCTGGTTAACTGTTGTCGGCGTCACTTTTTATTCTTTGGCTATCGCAAGAGTACTAAATTGAAAATAATTTATTGGTTTGGGCTAACCATTTGGTGACCATTCTCCTTGGCTTCCAGCAATTCCACCTCGGTAATAAGTTGTTTCACAATAGAATGTTCAGATTCCAAATTCTTCATTAATCTTGTGCGTTCTTGTGCCAATTTATGGTCCCATGCACGAAACCTATTTTCTTCAACCTGAACCTTCTCAGCAAGCTTTGCCTTGAACTTTTCCTCTTCTTGCTTGATATTCTTTTCAAACAACTCACGAGATCTAAAGATGAATTAGCGTCTCAGAATACTTACTTCTCCATTGCAGAGGGATCAACTAAATCATCTCTGTTTTGTAAACGATTAAGCCTGTAGTTCTCATAGTGGATTTCTTCAGTTGTTTGGATCAGATCTTGCATATGAGTCCTTACCAAGAGACTTCTCAAATGCTTAAAATCAGAGTGTTTCTCATTCTCAACTTCAGCAACACCCCAAGGATACTTTCTACCCAAAACTTTTTTGCCATCAGCACGTTCAACTTCATCTGTGCTACCAATAACAGCAAAAGGCATTGCCGACATGACTTCGACATTTCTCTTTGTGGTTTCCTCATCATCGCTTTCCAGAGGACAAGTATAAACACTAATGCTGTTGTCGAATATTAAACTTCTTATTCTGTCCTTGAATGCGGACAACTTTGTAGCAGACAAAGTATCAGCTTTAGCAATAACTGGAATCAGATTCACACGCTGAGACAAATGTTTCATGGCTTCGATATCCAATTCTCTTAAAGAATGCCCAGTCGGCTCAATAAAGTACAGACATGCGTGAACTCGGAGATCTTTGACATTCTTCCTGTCCGGCTGGTTCTCTTGTCGTAAAAACGCTTCATGTTGATCATCAATAAACTCCACAATTGGAAGCCAGGCGTCTGTGTTGTCAACGTAATCTCCAAAGCCTGGAGTATCAATTATGGTCAGCTGTACATGGAAGCCCTTCTCCTCAATTACTGCAACATTAATTTGATGAAGCGGCTTGAAACGTTACCAGCTTTAGTGAGCTCAATTTCTGTGGTCTTTTCTTGAGCCAATAACTTTTTAGCGTAATCAGGATCATTCATATTCTTGTACTGAAGAACTCCGGTAGTGAAGAGAGTATTAATGAATGTTGTTTTGCCCAAACCGCTTTCTCCTAAGGACAATCAGACAAAAGCGCTGCTGCAACGTTACCAACAATCATCAAGGTGAACTTTCCGCCTTTCTTGCAGACAATTTTGTGTAGCTGGTTAGGCAAATTTGCTATTCCGACTGAAGAGCCAATATTCTTGTTGGCATTTGTTAATGATGGCATCCTGGGCTTGGGGGTTGACAGCAAACAGAAAACAATGAAACAAACGTAGAAAACTTTTATTAAAATCTAAATGGCCTGTTCAGGTACATGTTCATTGTTAATCTTCCTGTATCAGCCGAAAATATGACCAATGGAATAGCCAAAAGTTGTGTTTGAGATGCAGTAATTACTAACGCGTCGAAACGGGGTATGCTTTTAAGAATCGTGCTTGACAATTGAAGAAGCGTTTCAATAGATGCTGGTGTGTTTTCGAATAAGGAAACCCCATTTTTATATCGCATGTCCAAATCATCTTGCTTAAGTATTGCAGCAATTGCGAAACAGGTGTGCATTATTTTAGTTGTAGTTTCCAAGTTCTTGTCAATAGCTGAGTACGAGAAACTGAAAAATATTGGCACAACTCCAAGCATCCAGCTGTCTATCGCGACCTTATTTGGCGGTCGATCTTGTTTCTGAACGGGGAAGGAGAACAGATGGTTCGTTACCTTCAACAGCGGTGCAAGAAGAGGGACATGCAATGCGTCATCAATAGTTTTAACAAAAGATAGAAATAGAGAGAACATGGTCATTTGTGACGCTTGTAGCCACGAGAGCATGTTGTATTTTGATGTGGAAGAAAGTCTTTTGGATTTCCACGCCGATACAAGTCCAAAGTGAGATCTGGCGTCCCCTAGTTCTCTCGTATCCTCAAATGTGAAAGGCTCTCCCCCATAAATACTTGAGTAAAGAGTCAGGAAAAGCGCGGAACCAGGAATGAGAAGCAATGTCATCAGATTGAACTGCAACTTTCCTTTCAACAAATGTTTCTCAATAAAATCACTGACTCCAGAAATTTCAAACCGACAATGAGAAGCAGACATTAAACCATTAACAAGAACCATAATTCTTTGCAAAGCTTGAATTGCTACTGCGGATGCATAACGGGATGTCTTTACAAATAAAAGCTTCAATTTTTCAATCAACTCGCTTGTTAGTCGTAAAAAGAAGGATCCTTGTAAATTCTTCTCGTGTACCAAATTGACTTGCTGTTCCAAATCACTTACGTCCATGTGTCTTGCATGAAGAATGCTTATAGATTCTTTCATACTTTTCAACAAAGCTGCGCCATCATAATTTGAGCCGTTTTGTTTTATCCCACAACTCATGCTGTTCTCAGGGCGTGAATGCTCTAATCCGGTAGCGATAAAATCTGACATGTATTGACTTTGAGCTCCAATCCTATTTTGATGTTGTTCTAAAGCCTTTCCCTTATGATCCATTAATTTCTTCATATTAACTCCTCCGATACTGGCCTGGATTTGAGTCATACTATCAATAATCAAATCTTCAGTCGATTCAAAAACATTAATTCCATTTCGAGTGTAATGGCTGGCAGCTGTAGAAAGGCCGTCTCTAGCCAGCCCAGCCATATGATTAGAGATAAATAGGACATTCGAGAAAGCATCAATATCCCAGCAGTCTGCGGCCCATTCAAACAAGGTGCGTATAGGTATTCCGATCCATTCAAGAACTTCCACAATGAGAAAGATCAACTCAGAAACTTTTCTGATTATAAACTCTACAACCTGTCCCATCCCTTTGAGTGCTCTTACGATTATAGAATCATTCTCGTGGATGACGAGAAACTTGGATACCTTTTCAAGACTTTGGAGTCCTCTTAGCGGATCGAAATCGCGTTTAACCAAACTTGTAACAGATGAAGGAGCAGAGTTCTCAAATTCCTTCACGGCATCATGAACATCGTCGTGCTTCTTGTATAGCAAATCTGCATTTTCATCCAAACTCAACTCAAAAACACAATCATACTTAGCATCTTTGTTTAAGAACGTTTTGTATCTGTGGCTTTTCTCATATTCATCAAATTGTTCCTCTGTGAATATTTCGCTTCTTTTGTGGAGCCTTTCCTGTTCATTTTCGGTATTGGAGACCTTTTCGCTGTCCTGTTTATCAAACAATGCTGGATGGTTTGTCTTCATAAAATCTGGCGTAGCTATTCCATAATCTGTTCCGGATTCTAATTTGCCCGTTCCTATCTGGTGAAGAGCCTCGATTTCAGATACAGCTGCAACTTCTAAGACATTGTAAACTGCTTTCTGTATCGACGGGTAATTCTTCATATGCTTCTCATGCAGCACTTCCACACCGTTCCTCTCATGAAAGATGTGTTCTCCTCGGAATGCTTTGCTAATCTTTGAGAGCATCAAGAGACGAACAGGAGCCGGGTCACTTCGTTTGGAACCGCGAACGGTCAAGAATATGTTGTCCAGCTTCTTGAAATCAGCTATTTTCACTCCAATAAGAAATACGCCGTGCGCGTTAGTTCTGAATCCGTAAGCTGTTTCCCCAGCCTTAAGCGACTTCTTGATAAAGTAATTTTTCGCGTCTGCACTGCCCGATAAAGCGTCTAACGTAAATATTTCAACATCATTCGCGGATCTAATCGTTAATGATGCTTTGCTCTGGGGAATCTTGTCACGCAGCTTGTGGTCATACGCGTAAACGAATGCTCGAATATACGCGACTTTCTTCCTCTCAAATTGTGGACCAACAAATATCTCAGTAAAGTCCAAATCATTCTGTATTAGAATTTTACGGCGTTGTGCTCCATGCCGGCTAACATGGTCATTGGCGTCCACTATTTCATCAAATCTTCCGTCTAGCGCATCCTTAATATCATATCGCACGGATTTTGCATTCGAAAGCGCCAAAATCGTGGCACATGTTAATAAAGTCCAAAGACGCATGAACATCTTGGATCAAAATGCAAAAATCGCTGGAATTGCATGCGCGTAACAAAAAGAGCCGCTCTTGTTCCAAAATCTTTCTATTTTACACATTCGAGTGGTCGAGGTACTGGATACTTCATGTGGATATGGCCGATTCCGACCTTAAAACGAAAATTCGACTAAAGTGCAAGAGAGCAGGCAAAATTTAACAAAATTATTGGTAACGCAACAAAAATAGAGGTATTTTCGGCATTCAGCCTAGTAGTGCTGTACCACTGAATCCTGTTTCTGTTCCTAAATGCACACCGTCGTCATCGTCATCTAAATGTTAGCCTAGAAACTTAAACAAACTCACCTTCGTTGAAATCTTCATCTTCTCCGAGTATCAGCAAATATAAAATCATGTGCTTCACAATGCAAGTGTTTGCAAGTGTAATTGAGCTATCCTCGAATTCCGTTCCACAAAATGATATCCGTTGATGGAGAGGTGAACAACGGTAAAGGTCCTGAATCTTCAATTTTAAATCTTTAAGAGTTTCTTCCGGTTGAACAAACACTATTTCTGCCCGCTTGTAAGTATTTCTTTTGCTTTTACGAGGAGCCAAAGAAGTTTGACATTGGTTAACAGTTGTAGTCTCGCACCCATCAGATCCCCGTCGTAATCTCTTAAGCTCTGGGCCATCATCAAAATGATCATGTGAAGAAATTGTTACTGGTATTGGTTTAAAGTTGATAGTTTCGAAATATTTCGATACTAAATTTTGACGAATGGGCTGCACATAAATTTCACAACCTTCTTTCAACTTGGCTTGAGAAACAACGCAATCCCAACATGGCATGCTATTATTTAACATTTCAGCATCAGAAGCTCCTCCATCCGTATCGAATACACAAAGATGTAAATAACCACTTATAGAAGAACCGTCGGATAAGTTGAGCGCGATAGACTTGGCAGTACAAAGTGGAGCTCTCCCATTTACTTCATAGAACACTCCAATCGCCTTGAATTCATCTTCCCTAACCAAAGAAAAGGGCGGATTAACCGCACGATGAAAAACTGCCGCATTTTTAAAACGCAGATAGAAAGAAGACTTCTCGATTTCCATAAATGATTCCCATGGCCAAATATTTGATTTTTCAGAAATACTTCCATTCGGATTGAACTCATTAAGGTCTACATTCAAACGACCATGTTCACAATACAACCTTGTGTTGTCTAGCGAATCTGGTCGAAGACAACCTATCGGATCTCTAATCCATCGTCTCCATGAGTAAAGAAACTCAGAATCAATAACATAAAACAACTCTTGGCGATTTTTTATGGCAAAATTAATGTCACGCTCATCCAGAAGGAGAGACTTCATCGCAGCCCTTTCGCTTTTTGCTTTGTCTGATAACTCGCCGGCCAAACTTTCCTCTGCATCTAACTTTCCTCTACAAGGCTCACAGTATTCTGTGCCCTTCTTAAAAACTGGATGGAAATTATAATATGACTCGAGCGAAGGAGTAGTAACCTTCAGGAACTCGAATGCGTTTGCTGAAATCAAAACTCTGTTCTTCTCCACAGGCGTTAAGTTTCCGTGTTTGCAAATAACATCAGTTTTATATCTTCCATCATATGGCCCAACAATAACAGTATCACCGGCTTCCGTATTCAATATGCGTGGTTTCTTTCGATTCCAGTCGCTGAGCCAGTTTTTCGATATCCAAACAGAATTAACATTAATGGGATCATTTTTCAAATAGCGCTTCAGAAGTTCTACATTTTCATCATGCGACGAAAGGAACGATGACTTTATAGATTCCTGTCTGCAACAAATTGAACATAAATTAGATTGCAAGTCCAGTATTGGCGAAAGATCGTCTCCCTCAATTTTTAAATGTGAAAGGACCCGTGAGCTTAGTCTTTTTATCTTACAACCGCAACTGGGTGAAAGCTTCCCATGAGAACAAAGAATGTCGCCTGTTGTGTCAGTAACCTCGATCACTTCATTACATTTTAAAGGTCTTTGAATCCAGTCTTTCAAGTCCTCTGTTCTAACAACAATTGCTGGCTCATTTAAATTTACAACTCTTCCATTTGCAAATACATTCAATCTGCGCTCGCGATACATTTCAAACTTGCTTTGGGCCGCTTTTAGTTTTCCCTTGTACTCATCCAATATGCTATCGAAATGCGAGTTATCATGCGTAATTTTGTTCAAAATTTCCTGGGGAACTTTAGGAGGATCAATGTGCACAGTAGGATCTCGACGTCGATAGATAAGCATATATGCGTTCCTCGATTCATATAGAACATCATCATGTTTCCCTGCACTATTATCCTTTTGTGTCAAGTCAATGTATGATGTCTTTGCGTCAATATCAAACATACTTTTATCATTCTCAAGAAGAATACTGCAATCTTCATCGCTCACTTTGTACCAACGATTTGAATGATCGCCATACAAATGACTGACGTAGTGTCCACTATAAGCAGAGGTTCCGTAATGAATAAGAACAGCTTTTAGATCGTACATCATAGAGCCAGAATGCATCCCATTATTAGAAGGCATGAATTTACTCATGTCTAAGCTCCTTGAAAACTTAACAGTAGCTTTGGACTTCTTTTTCACGTATCCATTTCCATCAAAAGCCACATGAAATCGCATAAGCTGAAAATTTAATGTCTTTGGAAGTGTTTCAAGCTTGACGCTTCTTTTTGCGTCACTTTTAATAGAACAGCCTGGACACTGATACTGATTATCGCCCGTAAGATACTCTTCTGCAAGATACTGGGATATACAATCCTCCAGAGTAATGTTATTACGAATGTTCAATTCAAACTGTGTAAATAATTGACGCTTGGGACTATTGTAACCACAAGAAAGACATTCAGTATTATGCGTGTATTGTCCTCCAAATAGATCTGCTAAGAAGTTTCTCGTGGAATTTGTTTCGTTGCGTAATAAATATCTCTCTAGCAAAGAAACGAATAGTCGATAGAATTCATTAGCATCTTGCTGCTCTCCCTCGTTAAGGCCCATACTTTCCACAAGCTGTTTAGGATTAAATGATCGTTTAGAACCTTCTTGCATGTAACCAAAAAGCACTTGCAATTGATAAGCAGGAGACAGCCTTCTATCTTCGCTTTCCGGAACTTTCAGCTTAAACACTCCGCTTCTAAAATCCATATCATGAAACCAGACTTGAAGAAAAGCGTTCATGTAACAAGTAGCGCCTAGATTCACTAAGCCGACAGGTAAAAACGATTCCCGCTTATCATCCTCTGGATTAGGCCCAAGATTAGCGTTAGAACAATAATCTCTGAAAGCTTGATCATAATTTCGCCACTTATCCCAACCAAGTTTGTTCAAGCAGTTTGGATTTCCGTGCTTTCCGGAGCACTTTTTAGCGCATGAACTCAATTTCTTCAATTGCTGTTTCCCCTCATTTACGCCTTCCGGTTCGCAATAAGGATATTCCGTGTTGTTAAAGCCGTACACATTCAGCATAGTCAGCGGATCAGGCTCAGTCATGCTGAAGAAAAACGTCTAGCAAAGAAGAATTTACGATAATGCAACATAACACCGTAGTAATTATTTATTAACTTCTCATAAGGCATCAATGGCATCGTCAATTTCCTGAAACAATTCCTTGATCTTCTTCCACTGGTCTGCAGATAATGCTAAGCCTAAAAATTAGTTGATCGTACTCAATTCATGCGCACCTTTCTTTCCTGGCTTGTCCGCGCCGCTGTTATCGGTGTAAAACTCGCGGATATCGACTTGCTTATATTGCTTCCACTTTCTGATGGTTACACGTCTGTTGTTACCCAAATCAAAGTATGTTTCACCGTTCTCGTTCTTCGCACTGCTGCCTTCTGTGGTCTTCTGCTTTTTCTTAAAGGTTTAATGGAAAAGTTAAAGGCGCTCTTACCTTTGCTGCTTCATTTGCGCCCTTCTTTTTTGGCTTTGCCGTCTTCTTTTCCTCCTCCTCATCATCATCACCCTTCAACCGGTAAATGTTACGAAATATCTTTATGAATGCTTACGACTGATAAGTCATCGTCAAAGTCGTCATCATTTACGATAAAGTCGTCCATTTCTCGTTTCTTGCTTGACATGGTTGTTGGAAAAGGAAAAGTCTTCGCGACAAATCTGTTTCGAGGCCGTAAATCTGAGTCAAAGTATATAGACTCTAGCTCATTAGAACAAGTATCTCTTCGTGGTTTTTGTTCCATTTGATTCTCCTGAAGCATTTAACGATATGGGTTTTGCTCTTTAGATCGCTACGCATTATGACGTATTTGCCTATCCTTAATGAGAATACGATGTCTCACGACTTAGTTAACTACTAATAGGCCTGCTACATTGATACACAAAGTGTACAAGTTTTGACCTTGATCTTTCTTGAAATTGATTCATGGCTAACGACGGCGGGATTCCAGTTGAAAACCTTTCAGTTCAAGAATTAGGGCAACTACGCGAGCAGCTGAACGAGGAATTGAAGAGCTTTGGAGCAGCGGAAGAGCAGTTAAGAATCGCATTCGAGAAATACCAAGCAGCCTCAAATGCAATCTCTGTAATGAAAAATAGCAACAAGGCCGGAAAATGCCTTATTCCTTTGACGAATTCATTCTTTGTTGAAGGGGATTTGGATGCTAGCAACACTTTGATGGTTGAAATCGGCACGGGTTACTACGTGGACAAGGTCTGAATTTTTTAGAGCACTTCTAATAAGTAATAGACTCCAGAGGAGACGGAAGAGTTCTTAAAGAGGAAACAAGCATATGTAAAGAAGAACATTGATTCCGTGGAGGAAACCATAGAGAAGAAATCGTCCATGAGGCATGCCATTGAAAATCTGATGAGAATGAAAATGTCTCAGGCAACTTAAAAGGCGTGAAATCACGAAATACACTTATTAATTATCGAAATTAATGAAATGTTCCTAAAGTGAGCTGGTCCAGGCAGAAGTGAACGAAATCCTGCGGTGGATCTCTTGCATTCAGATAAAATCTGAAATGACTCGCAAAGAAATCTCTTCCTGTTTCAGCAGCGGGATATATCAAAATAATTTGACTCTTTACAATAGCTGAGAAGCCCTTCGTATCGAAAAACCCACTCGAAAAAGGTGTGGCAAACAATTCAAGTAAAATTTTCCACTACTTCAGTTTCAGCTATCAAGATATTTATCATACCTTATGTAAAATATCATCCATAAGTGGTTGCATAGTTTAAGCATAGCCTAATGCTGATTGTCTTGTTCTGAAGTAGAAATACCAATCCTTGAAACACTCACACAGATCTTGCACCGCTGATGGCGATAACCCTTTCAACGTGATATCTCAGCACCCGATATCTTCTCCGTTACTTGTATTCTGTTGAATTGGGGNTATCATCCATAAGTGGTTGCATAGTTTAAGCATAGCCTAATGCTGATTGTCTTGTTCTGAAGTAGAAATACCAATCCTTGAAACATTCACACAGAGATCTTGCACCGCTGATGACGATAACCCTTTCAACGTGATATCTCAGCACCCGATATCTTCTCCGTTACTTGTATTCTGTTGAATTGGGGAGCCTTGAGTTGCTATCTCGACCACCCTCTCATTTTTGCTCAATCAGTTGGTTTTCAAAATGGCAAATCTTCCGCAGACTTCAGAGGTTCCAACAGAGTCGAAAAAGGACCGTCACTTACGCTTAATGACGGAACGACTAATAAAGATCGAGCATGACTTTGCGGATGCTAAGGATGGGTAAATTTTTGATGGGTCTGTAATCTTTTCCAGACTTTACACGGAGAAACTGAAGGCGCTTAAGAATGAACTGCAAGAAGTCGAGAGGGGTACTCTTTTCCATGTCGATTTCGTAATTATATTCTTAAGGAACACATCCTGAATACCTGGAGCGAATACAGCTTCTGCAAAAAGAGAAGGATTTCTTTATTCAAAGGGCGATTCTATGGAGAGAGTTTCAGTTGAAGAACGCTGAGCAGGTTTACATGGACGAGAAACAAGCAGCTGAACAGGAGTATTATGCCAGCAAGGATGGCTTGAAGGAAAAGTTGTTACAACAGATTGATGAGAGAAAGAGAAAGCTCTTGGAAGAGAAAGAGTCGTTAACTATAGACAGTGACATGCAAAGCGAATTACGATCTCAACAAAGAAAACTCCGAAAGCGCGGCGCGGAATCTTCAGACAGACTGGCTGGTAATAACGTCGCCAATGCGAATAACCAGAAAAAGAAACAAGCGCCAGTTCCTTTCACATCACACAAGCTGAAGGACTACGAAATCGCAGAGGATTTCAATGTTATCTCAAAGGTAATTATCAAATTTCAATTTGCTTATTGCATTAGTATTACTCAAAGAAGATTGTAACTTCATCAAGACGCAGGAAATAAAGCATTTCTTTTTCGACACATCATGGACGAAACAGCGTTGAAAAAACTTAAAGTGCAGGAACTAAAGAACTTACTTTCAGAGAAGGGCCTGCCGCAGAACGGAAAGAAAGAAGAGCTTATTCAACGCCTGCTTGAGTCTGCTGGAAATCAATCCGAAGAGGCTAAAGTGGAACATAACGACGAAGGTTCATCGAACCAACACACGAACGAGCAAACGTAATTAAAGAAAATCTGTCATTTATAACCCTTTATAGTAATTTAGAGGTAACTATTCCGGAAGGGTCAAAAAATGAGGAAAACACTAACAAATCTAACGACGACGCAAAGTCTCCTACAACTTCAGGTATGTCGGAGGAGGAGAAAAGGATTGCTAGAGCAAAGAGGTTTGGAATCGAAGTTAAACCGGCGAACGTAACAGCCCCTACTGACCCTGTAAAGAAAGCAGCAGGCCCTGCGATTCCGAAACCTGCAAAGGCTGTTATTTCTAAACTTGGGGAGGATGAAGAGAAGCTGAAGAAACGCGCAGAAAGGTTTGGTAACGTTACCAAGACTGAAACCGTTGAGGATCCCGCTAGCAAGAAACCTCGAACAGAAACTTCTGAATAAGAAATTTGGTTGTTTCCAAAATGTTTGAGAAGGCAGCGCAACAGCTTGACGATCTCCTCCAGGAATTCAATAAAAAGAAAACTGTACCTCATGATTTAGTCGGAATGTTCGAAGATATTGAGGCACTGGAAACTGAGCTTGACTCAATTATTAAACTTAACGATCTTGTTTCAACCAAAAAGAAGGCATTTGCCAAAGAGTTTCGGGAAAATCTTGTTAGCGTTATGGCTTCAATGCAGAAAATTAATCCAGACCAGAGAAAAGATGCTGTTTTGAATGATATATTGAGTAATTTGACGGATTATGCGCAATAAAACTTCCTTGTCTATTCCTCAAATACAAGCTCAAACCGGACAAATGGGAAAAATTCCTTGTCTAGAGCCAAACCTTGAAGATTTTCTTCGATAGGATTATCGTCTTTTCCATTGCCAAACGATGGTCCCAACTTCTGGTAGTGTTGGCATAGTGTGCTTAAGAGTTTATCCTGCTTTCCCTTGTGGGGTTTTAGGACAGCTGCTTGAAAATTAGGCGGTAATCCATATCTCAGGATGGATTCAACAAAGATTCTCAAAGCCTTAATGTGAACCCATGCAGCAAAAGCCTCGCTAAAGTTTGTCTTACATAACCTCAAGAGCGCATTCTAAAAATTAAATGCTATTCGTTTAAGGACTCACCCTTTGCTCCTTTGCTGAACTAGCGGCAGTGCTCAATTCCTTCTTTTCATCAGCAATCGCCTGTTCGTCATAAACAAAATCCCGAGGGATGCATTTATACTCTCTCGCCTTTGCATTGAATTCATCAATTACCCTCTTGAAAACAACAACTGCATACAGAACATAATCATCATCCTCTACAAGGGCCTTAGCAGATCTTGGAACAACCATTTGAGTTAATCTCTCATAGTTTTTCAAGAATTCATCGCGTGTAAGCTTTGGAACAGCCAACACAATAGTCTGCAGATACTCTGAACCCAAAACGAAATCTTCCTTCTTAACGAGATCGCTAACATTCTTCACTGCCAAATTACCCCTACTAATTAACCATGATCCTGTTTGAAGTTACCCCTTCTTTCGTTCCATAGCCGCAATATTAGACTTGACATTGCTGTATGTGGCCATTTTGTTCCTGACGTTTATATCGATGTTATTGACCTCCTTCAAGAAGAAAATCAGCGTTAAATGGGATACACAAACCTGCGCAATCACTTCAGCCATCTCTTTAATCGGTTTATCCGTCCTGTACTTAATAGAATTCCACGAAAAGTTTCTCACGTATGCGTCCACTGGTCCTGCAAAGCTTTAGTGATTAAGAGTTGCAAGTATTTACGATCATTGACCAACAATTGGGTGCGAGCCCTCTCTGCTGCTTCATTGCTCTCCAAAAGACTCTTTACATTCTCAGCCAACCTCTTGACGATACTTTCAACGGAGCTATCGACTTTGGAAAGTTCGTCGGATGCTTGAACCAAACTGTCCAGTGTGCCGACTTTGAAATCTGGAATGGGAAGTGGAGCGACTTCTGCAAGCTCATTTGAGCCAGTAGCTACTTTGGCTTTAAGCTTTTGCAGAGTCATTTCCTTTGTGTTATCCGCTGGTGCGCTGATGAATTGGTATCGGAGAGGTGGTTTCAATGACATACTCAAAACGTAGTAAAAAATTATTTAATTAGAAAAGGCACCAGACCTCAGCAAAAGCTGCTCAGGTACACAGTTTGCTGGCGATGGTATCTCACATAAAGCGGAATGGCTTGAATTGCATCCATTGGGAGGAATAAGAACTGCGCCGAAAGGAGACATCACCAAACAATTATCACCCAAAGTTTCTCCTCGGAAGCTTCCTATCCAAACAGAAGTACCATTAGATACGCTGTTAATCAGATATTCTCTTTCGGAATCTGTATCAACTGATACCAAACAGTCTTGACCAGGGCAGATAGAATCAGAACATGTGGTTTTCGCGTCAACATTTGTAAAGTTGCCTTGTATGAGCTTGTAACAAAATCCTTGGAAGCATTTTAAACAAAGTGGATCTGGGCAGGGTTCCGTGTTACAACGCCAAGTTTCTACCAGATTCAATGGGCAGCTTTGTCCTCCTTGCTGAGGAGGAATCAAAACACGTCTAAACCTTGTTTGTTCTCCACCACCACATTCAGCTGAACAATTTGTAAAATTACTCCATTCACTCACGACACAATCTTGTCTACAAGGGAAAGATTTACCAAGAATGGCATTCTGTCCATTAGTCCATGTTATAACTGGCATATTGTTCTCTAGAATAAATCCGGCTGGTAAAGTCTGACTTTGTGTATTTCCTGCATCCAGACCATATGCTTCTGCCAGGGGCATTCCAAATTCATCAAAAAGTTGATATTGAACCGCAAAAGGCAGAGATGCAGACGAGCTTACCCACATGATCATAAAACCACCATTAGGATTTGAAACAAGCTTTGATCCACTAATTCAGAGTTAGCCTCACGTATAAGAAATTGCTTTACCTAGAGCGAACTTCTGCATTCTGGCTCACCATCATCGAAGTTGCAGACAATGGTGTTTTGGACCTGTCGAAAACTTGATAGTGAATCTGGGATGCCGATTCTCCTTGAGACGTCCAAGAAACAGCAAAGCCTCCTCTTCTTAACCCAGTTACGCTGGGCTCAGAGTTACGTGTAGAATTGAATCTGTTAATTTGAAACATTGGCCCAAACAAAGCACCGTTTGGCGAGATTTCTTGAGCAAATATGTATCCAGCGGACGAGTCACAACTATCGACATCAGCATCCCAGACAGCAATAACGTTTCCGTTGTCCAAACTGCTAAGTGATACCGTGTTTCCAGCAGTTCCTCCAAGGGAATTGACAACAATCTCACCGCTTCGTGATACACCATCATCAGAGAAAGATTTAGCCTTAACAACACTGGGCAAAATATTTCCTGTGGAATCAAGACCTTGTTGAACCCAAGCAGCTACAAAACCACCCAATTCCGACTCAATAGCAGTTATTGAAACAGCAACCTCTAATCTGTCTTCAGTCGACTCGGAAGCAAAGAACTCCAAACCAACAACACGCCCATTAGAGTCGAAAATTTGAATTGATATCCTGTCTTGTTGAGGTATCAGTTCATTCGATGGAGTATCAATAGTTGTAACAAACGCCACTGCGAAACCACCGTTAGAAAGCGCTGTAACAACTGCAGCACGCTGATCTAAGAATATTAGACATCGAATTAAACTAAGAAGAAAATGTACCATACAAAATTCTGCTATTGACCGGTATATCGAACTTACTAGACGACACAGCTCCAGAAAAGTTGATCGAGAACAATCGTGCATATATTCCCAAGCCAGAAGAATCAGTGTTGCTCTGCCATGTCGCGACAAACTTCCTTGGCTGAAGCGCTGAAGATTTAAGAAGAGCGACTGAACTCCAAGTGTTCTGAAACATAGGCTTCCGGGAGACAGCAAACGAGAGGTTTGAGAATGAACCACAAAACTCTTGACCCAACACCACAAAGTCACCCAGACAAGCGGCGAATAATAGAAATAGATTAATAACACTCTTCATTCCACAAAAGTATTTGAAGAATAATTGGAATTTGTTCGTTGAAGTGAGGCAGCCATTTGATGCATGTTTTGACACAAGCCTCGCGGACCATTTTTCGGAATTTGAGCATGACGGCTGCAAGCATTCAGAACATCGAAAAATTAATAGCTAACGGCGCGTTATATGAGACTGTTAAAGATGCCTATGAGAACGCTTTAAAGCTAAATCCATCAGCGGTAGTTCGGAGTGGATTATTTGTCTAATTCCTTTAGACTGAGGCGTGGATGTCGTACGTGAATTACGAGAAGTCTAAAGAAAATGCAGAAAATGTGAAGTTAATCTACCAAAGATGCATTCCGGTGGTATTGAATGTAAAGCTTGCAGAAGATTACGTAGACTTTGTGATATCCGGCACGATACCTGAAGATCAGAATATTAAGCAAGTCGGGACAGAAGCGTTCGAGTTTGCCATTAACAGTGTTGGAATAGATTTGGAAAGTGGCTCACTATGGTTAAAGTATGCAGCATTTGTCAGCTCATGGAAGTCTGAGAATGCACTAGAAGATGCACAGAAGATCCAAATGATTAGAAAGATTTACCACAGAGCAGTCTCTGTGCCTCTTAATGATATTGAAAGTGTATGGAAGCAATATGACGCATTTGAAAATGAACTATCAAGGTCCACGGCGAAGCAATTTACAACTGAAATAAGTCCACAGTACATGAAAGCTCGATTGTGCGTTAAACCTCTTAAAGATTTCTACGCGTCGTTGTTTGAGGAAAAGTATGAGTCCATCGGAGCGCTTGTTTGGACTGACTTAGAAAAAAGACTGCTAAAAGCATTTAAACAATGGCTTCAGTGGGAAAAATCAGATCCTGTGGCCTTACAAGACGCTGAGTTACTAATCCAGAGAGTGATGTACTGTATAAAAAAATCCTTGTCACTTTTGAGACATTTTCCTGAAGTATGGCTCGACGGCGGTCGATTCTTAAGGGCCAATGGAAAAGATCCTGAGGCTGTAGATTTTTTGAAGCAAGGAATTGAAGCGAATAGTAAAAGCTTGCTAATCACATTTTATGCTACCGAGTTATACGAGAGTGTGCAGCAACTTGATCAAGCGAAAATCCTCTTTGAAGATCTTATTAAATCATATGAACAGGATTATCTAATGTGTCGCAATTCTGTAGAGAGCACCGAAGAATCAATGAAGAGCAGGGAGAAAGCACTCAAAGGTACAGAGAATGTAGCAGAAGAGGCAGATGAAGAATCCAGCGACGATGATATAAACAGGAATAATTTGCTTGTTAACGATGCTGAATACGTCAAACTGAAGGACACTCTTATGATGCATAAGAAAACAGAGGATATATTATCCAGAAAGTTGAATTGTATATGGATTCAATTCATGAAATATTCCCGAAGAACAGAGGGAATGAAAGGAGCGAGGCAAGTGTTTAGCCGCGCAAGGAAAACAAAATATTGTTCATATCACATTTTTACTGCTTCAGGTAATTTTTCTGGTATTTACAAGCTAAACATAAGCATTATTTGAATATCAATGTAACAAAGACAAAGATGTTTCATTCAAAATTTTTGAAGTTGGCATGAAGAATTTTGGCGATGATCCTCTGTACATTAAAGAGTATTTAAACCATTTGATAGCTGTTGCCGACGATAATAGTAAGATTTTCTTTGTTAAATTTATTTCGAAGATGTTCGATCATTGTGTGAAAGGACCTTTTCCACACTTTCTGGAAGCAACATTGTGCCAATTTTGGATGAGTATCTTCAGTATGAAAACTTATTCGGCGATCTACCTTCCGTTTTAAGTATCGAACAGAGACTGCAAACTATAGCTGGCACAGGTACTTTCCATTGATTTAATTAAGACTTGTAGAGCCAGAAATCAAACTGCTTTTGTCAAGATATGAGTTTTTAGATTTGAATGACGTTCTGGAGAAAGAAGTAGGGTTTGTACCAGAAAGACGATCTTCCGTTCCTTTTGCTTTGCCAATATTTACAGACGCAATGAAAGTTGAGACAGGCAAAACTTCTATTCCGAAAAAGCGCGAGACAGTAATTCTGCCAGCTATGAAGGACGAGGAACATTTGTACCCTGCAAAGAAGAGGGCATTGGCTTATTCTTATGGGTCAATTTTCCTAAAACCAAATCTTAACAATTACAATTCATTCACTCCGGAACCTTCTGCTGACGGCGTTGTTTCGGCAGAAATTGCTTTCTCCTCCTACTCCAAGAGCAATTTAATGGCGCCTACTACCGGCGGAATCCCTCAAAGTATTACCTTGTTGCTAAAAATTCTACCTGAAAAGTCGCAATTTCAAGGTAAGTGGCTCGAAATCAGAATTAACTTTTTAAAGGACCTTTTGTTGATCCAGAGGATGTTGTAGAGCTTTTGTTAGCCGCGTCGTTACCCCCATCGAAAGGTTTGTGCATTTCTCGTAACTTACGTGTAGACTATCGATCATCGAAAAGATCTAGAAGAGAATAAGGAAGAGGTATCCAATAGAATCATAGTTTTCATCTGCTTGTTGTTTCAGCTTTTTCAAAGCACCGAGCTCGAAATAAATGGAAACATACATAAAAGTATGTGTTAGAATTAGGCCATTGGAGGACAAAGAAGGCGAAGCGAAGCCATCTTGTGCGTTTTCGCAGGCCTTGAAAAGGAATGTCGTCATGACGGATAAGCGCTCATTGATTTTTGATCCCACAGATGTTAACAAGCAGTTTATGAAGGGCGTTCCAACACATGACAATAAGAGAACGAAAGACTTGTGCTACACATTTGACAGAGTGTTTGGTGAAGATTCTCAACAGACTACTATTTATCAAGAAATGGTGCAGGACCTGGTTGACGGTATTTTCAAGGGAATCAATTGTACCGTGTTCTCCTATGGGGCTACTGGTGCTGGTAAATCTTACACTATCTCCGGAACTCCTGAAAATCCTGGCGTAATGCCTCTTGCTATGCTTGATTTGTTTCAGAGATTGGAAAGCCAAGGCGGCTTCGATGTTGTTGTGTCTTACTTGGAAGTTTATAACGAGACTATTCGAGATTTACTTGCTGATGATGCTAAACAGCTAGATGTAAGAGAGTCCGATAATGGAAGTGTTGTTGTAACTAACTTGAGTACACATTCGCCATCAAACGAGATGGAAGTGATGGAACTACTTGAGAAGGGAAACCGAAATCGCACTAAATGTGCGACCAAGGCGAACGAAACTTCTAGCAGAAGTCACGCCGTATTTCAGATCAATTTGCAACTAAAGAGCGGCTCATCAGGACCTCACACAAGAGTTTCAACTGGAACTCTAACATTGTGTGATCTAGCAGGCAGCGAGAGAGCTTCCGTCACAGAAAACAAAGGGGAATTATTGAGAGAAGGCGCAAACATAAACAGATCCCTTCTGGCTCTTGGGAATTGTATTAATGCTTTATGCAAGCTTGATCGCAGAAGAAGTGTTGGCCACGTTCCCTACAGAGATTCAAAGGTAATTCACAAGAGTTACAACGCTTTAATCGATTTTGATAGTTAACGAGACTGCTGAAAAACTCTCTCGCAGGAAACTGTAGGACCGTTATGATTGCAAACATTTCTCCGTCCATGGCGAACCTTGAAGAAACTCATAACACTTTAAAATATGCATGGAGAGCAAAACAAATTAAGTTGAAAGTTAAAGAGAATGTTGTTGATGTCAAGTATAACATTTCTCAATATCTTGAACAGATAGAACAGCTCAAAGACGAGAATGCAAAGCTTAAACAAGAACTGGCACAATTTAATCATTCTACAGCACCCGAAGTCCGTTCAGCACTTATTAAAGGAATCAGTGATTACTATGAAGCTAAAGAGAATATCACAGAAACATCATCATTTGATAACATGTCAGACTTGGAACTGGTGAATGTTCTAGTCACAAAATTGAATGGCCCAAGGGCAAAAAAGCTGTTTCAATTTGAAGATAATGTAGAAAAAGAAAATCAAGTAGTCAAAGAACAGAAGCCTGCAAGAAAAAGTGCCCACAAAAGGCAATCTCTGCTTCCTTTGCCGCAAAGGTCAACAAGAGCAACAAACAATATGGAAGTTTCCAGACGAACATCACTTCTCCCAGTCCCGAAAAGCACGAAAGGGAAAAGGAAACTAAATTTCACCCCTATTAAGAAGAATATCAATGAAGTAGAAGAGTTTCTGTCCAACACTGGTAGTGACCTGTTTGACAATGATGTAACACCGAAAGCAAGGAGAATATCAAATCAACCAATAATATTGAGCTCAAAGAAGTTAAGGGACTATGTTTTTGACCAGGAAAGATGTGGATCACCATTGTTCACGAAATAGAACCGTTGTGTGAAACTATTGGCTGATGTGATTGCGAAGTCGCACAAACAATTTTTTTCAGTCTTCGTTCTTTTTTCGCCACTCGATGGTTAGCCACATGGACTTATCCTCAGCGCATTCAGATAACCAAATGAGCCGGTCTACCATTGACCCCTCTCTGCTCACAGAACCTCAAAAGGTTGTGAGCGATAGTCTAGCCGTAAACTTTTCCCTTTCCTCCAGCCACTTATTGTAGACCAAAAGCAAGGCAGTTCTCTCTGAGGCTGACTTTGCCGAACCAGACAGTTTCATTTCTAAGCTGAAGACTTTCACAAAGGTCAAGGATAAGCTAATTGCTATCCGATATCTGACCAAGTGTCCGACGAATCTGCACCAACTGTGAGCTTTTGCATTTGCATGAACTAACGTTGTTATATTAGCTTACTTAACAAGGGGTTACTCGATTTGGTTGAAGGATGGTTACAGAGCGCCGCGGAGAACAACAGTATTGAACAGCAAGGAAGTATACTTGAGGTGAGACACGATCACATGACGCATTATAGCTAACGGTTTATAGTATATGACTGTTGCACCAATAGATGTCGATATGCTGAGGAGAAGCAAATTGGGCAGAATGATAAAGAAATTAACTAAACATTCAGATCAAAGTACGTGCTTACGATTACGAATTAACAAACGGTGTTAGAGATCAAAAGGCTTTCTGAAAATTTGTATGAAGAATGGATGAAACTTGTTAAGAAGGAGAAATCAGCTGGTAAGAACTTGTTCTGATTATTTGATTTATTCGTTTAGAACCTGTTGTTACTGCACCGCAGCCTGTTTCGGTTGCTGTCAAAGAACCTGTCAAACCGAAAGTCATACCGCGCATAATGTTAGAATTTGTATCCCATCAGTTATTAATCTTTTAGAGAGAAGCCAAAGACAACCACGATAGCCCCCAAACCGGCTGCTAAATCTTTGGATCTGCATTCATTGTTTAGTTCGGTCGCTGCTCCACCAGCACCGAAGAAACAGAGTAAGTTTAGTGTTTCATTAACAATTTAACGCGTAGAATTGGGCAATAAGGCTGTTCTATTAAAAGCACAACAAGAAATAGCGAAGGAGGAAGAAGAAAATAAAAAGAGGAAAGCAGCTGAAGCAGAGTCAAGTTCAAACAAGAGTTCCACAATGTCGATGAACATTACGGACGCAGATTCTGATAAAAACGTTGGCATAGGCGGTAAGAAAAAGAAGAAAGTCACATGGGCACCAGAAGGATTATTGAGACAGATCAAGATATTTGAATCTGATGAACGCGAAAGAAAGGTAAGCACACAATATGATGCATCTCACATATCATTTAAGCATACCCACAACTACCAATCGATGAGAGATATTGATAGAGATGAAGCATCTACTGCTAGAGAAGCTTTACGCAGAGACATGGAAGCGTCGATAGAATGGAAGGGTTTAATTAGTAAGTATTTACTTCAAAGCCATAACTTTGTAGAATTCAAACTTCCTGCTGAGAATTTATCTGATCCTATTCAGTCTGTCGAAGGGCAGATTCAAAAAGTGAGAGAGTCTAAGATTCCGCCATTGTTTCTTGCTGACCCTAATCGAGTTCCAGACTCGGCGGCAGAGCCTAGACTAGAGGACGCTCTTAGTAGCGACGAAAAAGCAAAACTTATACCCCTTTATGAGATTAAGACTTCATCTGTATCCACAAACAGTCTAAATAACAATGTTCAACAAATCTTGTCTACTCTTACAACCTCTATCAATTCAAAGAATACTTTTTCTAATATCCAGCCATTACAAGCTAATACGAGCTTCTTCCCAAACACGCTGAATTTCCAGCAGAATCAGGGATTTAATGCATTCTCTCCTTGCGCTGTCTGTAATCAAATTGGTCACTTATCTACACAATGTCCGTATGCAACACGACGAACAAGCCAATAAATATTGTTTATCCAAGTTTATTAAGTTGTTCCATGAACTCCTTCGCATTAAGAATCTGTGTTGACCCGTAAGTAATGTTCTTTCCAGTCGACTAAAGAATTAAGTAGCTCATTAAAATTACCATCTGATACTCTAATAGATTCTGATATTCAACGTAATTTCCACCTCCAACAACAAAAACATATGCATCTTGATATTGGGCTTTCGCAGTTGCTGGCCTAGAACGTATTTTGCTCTTTGGATCAAATGTTGCAAACTCTTCGTCATCTTTCCCTTGTCCTGTCAAAATTGAGCCAACAGTCCTGACTATAGGAAGATTTTGTTTGGTTGGTATAATGCTGCTGACTCCTGCATACAGCGAATCAACTGCAGACCCTAATATTCCCGAGTCCCTGATGCCAGTGAGCTACATGTTAATTTGTTCCATCGTTATTAAACCTTTGAAGAGAATCTTCCAAAAAGATCATTGTTAGACTCTTGTGAAGTATTGTTAAAGGAAGGTTGAACCATATTTGCCATATTAGAAAATGCACGCACACTAAAAGTAAGTTTCGATAATGTGGAATTTACGATTTCAAGTAAGTGAAGCAAGACAAATCAACACCAGCCTCGGAAAGAGATGTTTCCATTTCTTTCAATTCTGATTTTGAAATAGTATTTGGACTGACAGAAAGATAATATACAAGAAATAATCTTGCTTTATCTTCAGCTGTATAATCAGGCGATTTCAAAACTTCCATTATAGCCGATATGGACTAGAAAAATCAAGATCAGAATAGAAAACATACCTGCTTAGCAATAGAGTCTTCCATAGAAATAAACTTATCCAAATGTCGGTTCTTGATAATTTCTAGTAAAGCATGTGCAATGTTCATGTGCATATCAATCGTTCTTTTACGATCAGTTAAAGCCGGTAATGAACTTATGGCTGCCTTTAGACTTCTTGCGCTTGTATTTGGATCACTAGAAATATTCAGTGTCTGACTTGAACGTAGCATACCTTGCGCTAATTTGATCCAAAGAGTCAACTCCGCATGATTTCGTGATCTCGTCCACTTCTAGCTTGTATTTCCGCAGCTCCGCGTCAACATCCTCAGCCATTTGAGGAAAGGGCGCAGTGGCATTTTTTGACCAAAAGAAGTCTTTCATTGCTATATCGTAAACTTTCTTGGAAGAATTTCCATTTTCGTCTTTCAAAACAGTTATCCTATTGGCGTTCATGTCTAGTACATCATGCGCAAGACATTGATAGCTCCATGTGTGTCGCAACATTGTCGACAAATCACTATTCCTGTCCAAAATAATAAGAACTGGACGTTGAGACGATGCTAGCAATGAATCTTTGTTGGGTTCGATCCTTTCGCTTCTGACATAATCTCTGAGTCTAGACTCTAAACCGCTCGCGACCATCTCTGCAGCGTTACCCTTGGGAGCCCTTATGACGGGAATCTGACCAGTTGTAATAAAAATCGAAAACAACGCAGAAACTATTTGCGAGACGAGAGCTTCAATTTGAGTATCAGTGGCCTTTGGATTATGTAGCTCAAAATAAGAATCTTTCAGCCCTAATGAAAACATATTCCTCTCTAAACACAGATAGTTTAAGTACTGATCGTAGACCTGAGCAACTCTTGAGTACGAATCACTTTGCAAGGTGTTGTGTGCCAATGTCTCCAATAAATCTCTTGGAACCGCAGAGGAAAAATTAATATAGTAACTTTCATATAAGCCACTTGAAAGGTCCTCACATATCTTTAGAACATTCTCTTGAGTAGGCGCAACAAAATAAACTGCCGGAACATCCGGAATACTCTGCCTGGTCGAATGTAACAGCGAATGAACAGTTATGTTATTCTCTCTAAGATCCGCAATTCTCAGTAAAGGCGCGATAGTCTGCTGCCCAAAGTGGTCATAAATTAAAACCTTCCAAACCAAATCAGTCGCAGCACCGCTTAAGCCAGACGAAACATTCTTTGAGTTCAAGTTCAGCATGGATATAACAGCCTCTGTAGTAAAAAGTTAATTCCTGTTTGATGAATGTAGCAGAAAGTTACCCAACTGAAAATCCCGTAAGCTTTTAGAAGTTGCGCTTCCCGACATGGTTTCTCTTACTGAAAATAACATGGGCGATTCCGCTTCCGATTCTTCTCAGAAGTGGTCAACAGGCCTTCTCCGCAGAGCAATAGAAGATCACAATGCTCATGATCCTTATTCTGAAATTAATTGGGATGAAGTTAAGGCTGAAAAGGCTGAAGTATACAAGTTTGATCCGAACTCAAACCAATGGAATGTCAGTCAGCATTTAGTTAAAATCGAACAGAAACCCTTCGCTAAAGGAAGTATGCGTACATGTTTTAGGATGAAGAAGTGGAGTCAGTTTTTACCGCATCCCAGTTGGAAGAACGCAAGTTGCCTAGTCGCTAAAAGATACACGAATGTACAGGACGAAATTAGTCACAGAAAAATGGTGCAGAACGATATCATGGTCCAGATGGTTTCAAAGTACTACGCGGAGTTATTCAATACAAGAGATCCGCCTAAAAAGATTGATGTTATGCAGGTTTACATGGTACATCTTCCGGAACGAAAAGGTTCGCCATGTTATTGTGTTGAGCGGTTTTTGGATGGAAAGTATGAAAAATACAATAGCAATGTTGGTTATGCTGTCACGAGAAATACGCCGCAGGCATTTAGCCATTTTTCTTTTGAAACAAGCGGAGGCTCTGTAATGGTTGTCGATGTCCAGGGCGTTGAGGATTTGTATACTGATCCACAAATCCATTCTGTAGATGAAGATGAATTTGGTGAGGGAAATTTAGGACTAAGTGGCTTCGCTTTCTTCTTCCATACGCATAAGTGCAATGATATTTGCAGACATTTTGGGTTAACGCCGTTTGATCTTTACCCTTTCGCTGCTACTTTGTCTCTGTTGCAGAAGAAGGATTTGCTTGAGCACCCAGAGAAGCTCTCAAAGTTTCAAAGTTTAAAGACGGCCTGGAAGCCTCACTCAAAATTATCCAGGGCAAAATCTATGGAAGCCCTTAAAATTAACACAGTTTCTCAAGCGCATCAGAAAAATCGACAAACTGCTGGAGTTAATTCAACTGCTTCTGTCATCAGTTATATTGAACAATTAGTTGATAAGACCCCGATTGAACATGGTCTTAGGAAGGAGCTCAAGCGTAAACTTGACGAGTTGGCGCCTTTACTAAACCATTGGGACAATGAATTTGGAGCGAAACGGGAAAATTCGTTGCATCACTCATACAAACCTATGGACTCTCCTGCAATGCTTCCTGGACTTCGAGTGAAACTTTTAACTGATCAAAGCGGCTCTGCACAGTTCACCCAAGTTTTGGGTAAAATTCACAGAAGACTAGCATACCATTTTCTTCGAAATGATATGTTATTTGATGTTCCTGCAAGTAGCGCGGAAGTGAATTTAATCGTAATTTACCATTTCAAGAAAGCTGCTGAATTTGGGGAATTATCTGCACAGATATCACTAGCAAATTATTATGAAGAAAGACCATGTTATGAGCTCAGCTCTCTCGAAGGAGAAAAAGATTACCGGCTCTCGTTTCTTTACTCTAAAATGGGCGCTTTAAACGGATCAAAAGTTTGCATGATTAAACTTGCTCGATTTTACGAGGAGTATCCAGTTGAACTGGAAAACTATCCCGATTTTGATTCAGAAAATCGGTACAAAGAAGCAGCTCAATGGATTGAAAAGGCATTAAAGTTGGATTTCTGCTCCGAGGATGATTCGTCTGAAAGCTTTGAGCTTTCCGTTGAGGATTATGAATTGTGCCATAGACTTGCCGTGATTATTGAGAAAGGTGGACACGGTCTTGAGAGAAGTATTGAGAACGCTATCGAGATATACGAAAAGGCGGCTGAACTTGCTGAAATGAGCTACAAGGGGAAGAAAGCATTGCTTTTTTATGCTGAAGCTGATCGATTGAGAAGAGATCTATGATATAATACATTCGCTCTCGCCACTCTTCGTTTTACGTCGTAGTTTGTTTCCCTTGAGAGTGTTCGCTTTCAATTCATCAGTACTTTTCGCCGTCGTAGCTGAGCTAACTTTCCTGCTGCTGCTCTTCATTTCGGTGAGCCTTTTATGCAAACTACTTTGGGAAGCACTTGTTTTAATTCCACTTACTGGCTCCTCGTCTTGCAATGAAGACGTAGTAATTTTAACCTCAACATTCCCGCGTTTCTGGTCTGTGTCGGCTGAGTTACTTATTTTGGTCGGTTCCCTCTCAAAATGACTTGTTGAAGAAACTTGCGTGGAGACTTTGGAATTCTCGTCTACCTTAAAGGAAGTATGGCTGTCTCGATTCCTGCTTGAAGGCGAAGGATTTCCTACAGAATCTGAATTGCCTGAGCGTATTGTGTTCTAAAATTAGATAAAGAAGCGGTATTAATTACAGATCGTGATTTTGATGCTAGCCACGGAAGTTTGAGTAAGTCAGCAGCAGTCGGCCTTTTCTCTGGCTCTTTGAAAAAGCACTGCAATAAAAAATCTTTCATGTCTGACGAAAGATTCTCTGGTATTGGTGGTCGATCATCCTCCACGATTTTAAATAATACAGTCATTGGATTACAATCAGAATACGGAGGTTTTCCAACCAAAAGTTCTATCAGGGTACAACCAAGACTCCATATATCAGACGCTGTTGATGCACCTTTTAACTCAATTATTTCAGGAGCCATCCAGTTAGGAGTGCCCGCAACTGATGTATCTGTCACATCAAACGAAAACTGTTTGCTGACGCCAAAATCGCTGAGTTTGATTGTGCCTTGTTTTGTGCTTAGAATATTTGCGGCCTTGAGATCGCAATGAATAACATTACGGTTGTGGAGATAATTTAAACCCTCCAAGATTCCAACAGTGTAAAAAGTAACCAATTTTTCCGGAAAGGCGCCAAATTGTTTCAAAGTGTGGTAAAGGGATCCGTTTTCAACAAACTCCAAAACAATATTCAAAAAGCCTTCAGTTTGTACAAATCCCTCATATCTCACAATATTAGGATGATCCAAAGAGCTAAGTAGTTCCACTTCTTTCATCATCGAAGACAACTCTTTTATATTTTCATCGTTGAGTTTAATTCTTTTCACTGCAACGATCTCGCCTGTTGCCAAATTCAAACCCTTGTGAACAGATCCAAAATGCCCTCTACCGATACAATCTCCCAATTGAAACTCTACGTTGTCTCCTCCAGGCACTGACATTGATATTTTCGTGTTAACAGCTTCTTGTTCCAAATCATAGTCTGAAGAGAGCTTGACCTTTGAGGATTTCTTTTTTCCTTTTTTCGACTTGGTACGTACTATCTCAGTACTAGAGGGCGAAGATTTCTCGCCACTAATGCTGACAGAAGAGAGCTTCTTGGACACTTCACTAGGTTCTTCTAGGGAAGAAATACGAGGAACACTTGATAATGTAGTATCTTTTCTAGCAGAGGATCTTCCGTGACCAGTAATGCGCATCAATGCCAGCAAAGTGACCACGACCTGTTGCATATCTCGACCCTCGTACAAATCTGTTGTCTGAAACAGTTCATGATCTTGAACACCACAAAGCTTGACAGCTTCCAAGAAATTGTGGATGTTCTCCATCTGAAGGAACGGCAAGGATTTAGTATTAATAGTTGGGATACTGTTGGGACGAATGATATTGACTAATTTACACAGCAAAACGCCATCTTTCAAACATGCCTTTAGATCATTCAATGGCAAAGATTCTTCCAGTTTCGTTTCAAGAAAATCTGTAACAGCTTTGATATTGCTTTCCAACTGGCTTTGCTTTGCTTTATCGGCAAAATCTGGTTCTGATGATTCTTGAATGTTAAGTAAAGGTGGAGCTACCACAACTTTTGCTTGCGGTAGCGGAGGCTTCGAGAGCTTTGGTGTAGACTTTTGCTTGAGTGTAGCATGACTGGCTTCACCCTTAGAGATCTTGCTTAAACTGAGTACAGTCTGAAACACCTTGTTCAAATCCTTTGCATCATACAGATCGAAGAGATCAAATAGATCATTAGGAGGAACTCCCAGATCTCGACAAGCCCCGAGAAAGTTATTGATATTCTCCATCTAAAATAAGATCCATATGATATTAGTTATATACCTGAAGAAAAGGCAAAGGTCTCGTGCTGATCTTCGGTATAATGTTCTGCTGGATGGTATTGATATATTTGCACAGCACAACTCCAGATCTCAGGTATTCAAGCGCCTTATCCCCTTTAATCGGAACACCGGTCTTTGAAACCAATATCTTGAGTGCTTCCTGTTCGAATGCGTAGGAGTCAGTCATCAAGCTGTTGTCGTGAAGCGCAGTGTCAAGATGCTGAAACAAAGATGATTTGAAAGTCTTTGTATCCCAAGATGCAAAAAAATCACAAAAAGGGTCCCTTCCCAACAACTGCCTCGGCGCTACGAAGTGACCTGCGCTGTGTCCAGCCTGAGTCGTTTCTCCGAATTCAATCTTGCATCATCACCACCTCCATGCTAAGTCAGCAAGAAACGCCAGGAAAAGTGGGAGACCTGTTGTAAAAGAGAAATTTAAGTATATAACCGTTCCATCTCAGTAACATTCCAAGACCAGAGTATACTTAAAAATCCCACTCGCGAGCATTTATTACGCAAGCATGCTATTTATTCTGTCAACATGGCCTCATAATCTCTTTTAAACGTTAGGAATACCTTTTCGCCCTTGGTAGAACCTAGTTCTTGATGTAAGAAACTCTGTAGCTTAACAAGAAAATCTTCATTATCAGAAGTTTTCGTTTCAACCTGAGTTGAACTTGCGCTAGGAGAGACAGCATACGTCGCATTTGCCAGCATCATGCAATTGAGGGTAACAGAATCTTGATCAGAGGCGAATATTAGCACTTCACTCAAAGATGCGTTTTCCGATGAAAGAACCTTGCCTTTCGCCAATAGCTTATAATCACCATTCTTTAATGCAGACAGCTCTTCAAACTTCCTTTTTAAATCTCCGACTGTTTTTAATGAACCACCCAAAGGAATCAGATGCTGGGATGGTCCCCTTAGAGGTTTCTTCACGAACTTAATTAAAACTGAACAGTAAGACGCCGCTGATATGAACACAAACCTTTTTTGGAACTTAAACTATCAGTAACTGGGCTAAGTGCTCCACTTGTTCCAGTGATATCTTCACGGAGAGTGACAAAGTTGTTGCAATACTGTAATCGTTCCTCTTTACTGTTCACAGCCAAACCATCATCCATCTCTAGAGCCCTCATAAACACCGCATTACGTCCAGTTTCAATATATTTTTTTAAGTCGTATACCCACGCTCTACAAAATGATACTTCGTCCACTATCGAAATCATTTTTTGTCACAATTCGAACAGAATCACACAACCCCAACGAAGCAAATATGGCAACTTCTAAATTGTCAACGTTTAAGGTGGAATCTGACTTTAGTGAAGAGGCTGCTTCAGATGTATCAAATCCATTCGAAGATGATGAGGGCCTGGAGGAGGAGAATCAGAATGCAACAGTCCTGGAAAAGTCAATGAGTAAGATGCGTCTGGAGCATCATCACTTGAAAACTGCGTCCCATCTCCACAGATCATTCTCTGCTCAGAATTTTTTGACAGTATCAAAGGCACCTACGAACGGCTTAGCTTCAGAAGCTGATTCAGACTCAGACAATCCCACTAACCCTTTTGATGACGAATATCATGAGAGTGAAGATAACGAGGAGCAGCATAATCCGTTTGAAGTGGAAGGCGTTGTGATCCAACCGTCATTTTACGATGTGTTACAAGGTCAAGCTCCTGCGCATTCTTTCAGGGAACGTGCATACTCAAACCCCGAGGCTGCTAATTCTGCAGTTCAAGACAGAAAGACATGGAAGTCAAGTGTTTCTGAAAGTCTCTTTAAGAGTTTGTCGAAAGAAGAAGTTAAGCGACAGGAGGCCATATTTGAATTGGTTCAAACCGAGGAAACGTTTGTGAAGCATTTGAGTATAGTCGTTGAACATTTCTATAATGCTATGCTTTCTTTTATCACGAAGGATGAGCGCACGATTATATTCAACAATATCACTTCAATATTCCAATTGCATCAGCTGATACTCGGAGATTTTTTGAACAAGCAGGAACAGGAAAAGATGTTCATTCAATCCATATCTTCGATACTTTTAAAGCACTCAAAAATTATGGAAGATGATTCTGTAAATTCCAAAGGATCATTGAACTTGTTGCTGTATTTGGAGTATTGTCCTAAACAAATGAATGCATCCAAGTTCTTGCAAAAGAAGCGGACCGAAGACGTACGACTAGGAGAGTTTTTAAAGAAGACTAGCGGGAAATTCAAGAATCTTGATTTGTCTTCCTTTTTACTTGAACCCATGCAAAGAATTGCTCGATATCCATTGTTGCTGAAACAGATTATCCATTATACCCCGAAAGCCCATCCAGATCACGCAAGTTTATTGAAAACTTTGAACCATTTTGAATTATTGCTCATGAAGGTCAATTATTTCTGTCAGATCGAGGATTCAAACGATAAGCTGAAGGATTTGAATACAAAGATCCATGATTTATCATTAGATCTGACATCTGAAACGAGGCATCTGGGACCAAGAATTATCGTTTATGAGGGAGACATCCTAAAAGCAAAAAGTGGCCGGAAACTACACTTATTTCTGTTTAACGATTTCTTGCTGTTTTGTGAGAAAATTGGTACTGGATACTTCAAGGTGTACAGGAAATTACTGTCTTTGAATGAAATCAAAGTTCAATTAGCTTCTAGGGGAGAAGACGATCCGTGTTTCCAGATAATGACTACAGAACATGAATTGATAACACTTAAAGGTAATTTGTTTTTCTTTTACGATCTTAATCTGTAGCCGTTGATGCAAAGTCAAGGAAAACATGGATGTTGAAGTTTGAACAAGCCATTAAGGAATGTATTTTAGGTTCTGTGAAAGGACAAAAGGGCTCAGCTAAAGCAGTTCTTGAGAATAAGAGAAGTATTTACAAAATGAACACCTCCATTGGCACCCTCAACCTCAATTTAGAATTCGTAGAAGTCAGCGATCCGCCTTATGAGAATGCTTACATTGTGATGAAGCAGACTTTATTAGGAGATCAGAGAGTAGTTCAAGCTCAGCGGACAAATGATTTTAGATTGTTCACGATGGTCGGAAGAGGAAAGAAGAAGATTGATATCAGATCCAATTTTATGTTCTCGCTGAGTACGTTTGATGATTCCATGAACTTTGAACTATTCTCTTACAACAAATACGCAAAAGACACAATTATAGCGAAAGCTGAGATCAACCTGACGTTCCTTGAATACTATGGAAGCAAGGAAACGGAACTCATTGAGTTACCCTTCAAAGATGGAAACGGCAAAGTTGCATTCAGACTGAATTATCGCGGATTTTGATCAAGATCGCAATTTGTTTGAAAAGTCTTCTTTAAGTATTCAAGAAGACAGAACCCCCAATAAATGAACGTTTATGATTACAATTACATCGTAAAGTATATCATTATTGGAGATACCGGTGTAGGGAAGTCTTGTCTTCTACAGCAATTCATCGATAACAAATTTATGGCTGTTCTTGCACACACAATTGCGATTGAGTTTGCATCAAAGATTATTCGAGTTGGCGATCAGAAGGTCAAGCTGCAGATATGGGATACTGCGGGACAGGAGCGATTTAGATCTGTAACTCGAAGCTATTATCGGAACACAGCGATTGCCTTGTTGGTTTACGATGTGACTCGGCGAAACACTTTTACTGATATCATAACATGGCTTGAAGATGCCCGAAATAGCTGCGGCCCACAGACTGTTCTGATATTGGTGGGCAATAAGGCGGATTTAGAGGAAAAGAGACAAGTTTCTAAAGAGGAAGGATCAAAATTTGCAGCTGAAAATGGGTTGATGTTTGCAGAAGCATCGGCAAAATCTTCCACCATGACAGAAGAGATCTTTCAATCTACGGCGAAGGAGGTTCTTCGAAGGGTTGAAAGTGGACAAATGGAATTGTCTTCAGAAAGTGGTGTGCAAAAGAAAGCTACTTTACAACTTGAAACAAATGGTCTGCCTACACCTCGCGAAGAATTTATGCAAAAGTGTTGCTTCAAGTAAAAGAAAGTTATTTAGTGTCTATTTGATCTCTTTTGCTGTAATTCTGTAAACTGAATCTGCATTTTGACACTTTCCATTCCCAATATCGCATTCTCTGCATCCGCTACACCACGAGCCAGTTCCAGAGCTTTCTTGTAAACCAACATGGCTTGACTGAAACGGCATTGATGCAAGTACATTTGGCCTAAATGCACATATGCTAGATCACATCTTGGATCAACCTCCAAGGCCTTTTCAACATTCTTGATTGCATCAACAACTTCGTTCTTCAAATGGAATTGAATGATACCCTTATTCAAGTATGGTAGAGGCTGCAAAGAATCCAATTGTATTGCTTTATCGAAACAAGACAGTGATTCTTCAATCTTCTGGCTGTCCAACAATATTTCTCCGTGATAGTAGGAAACATCAGGAGAATCAGGGAAACGCTTTTCAGCCTCGACAAAGACTTGTTCAGCTTCATCGATACGCTGAGAGCGATACAATGCTACAGCCTTCTGGATTTCTGCAAACAAGAAGTTTGGATCCAAAGCAATAGATTTGTCATAATTCAGTAATGCATTATCATAATCCTGAGTCAAGAAATAAATCTGACCGCGATGATAGTAAATGTCAGGATCTTCTGGTTTGTGTTGAAGAGCCTTTTCAAAACATTTCAATGCTTCCTTCAATGACGATTCATCCTGTGACTTTTCCATGAACAGACTAGCCATTTTGATATGACTGTTTGCATTATCCGGCTGCGCTTCAAGAGACTTCTCAAAATCCTTCTTAGCTTCTTCTGACTTGCCTTTCAGAAAATTGAAAGTACCACTCATATTCGCACATTCCGCAAGAAATTCTTTGCAACCTTTCTTGTAAGCTTTGCAGCACAGTTCATCAGCCTTTTCCCAGTCCTTTTTCTTGAACGCTTCAAACGCTTTAATGAAGATAGAGTCTCCTTCACTAAGATTTTCCTTCTTCATGTCTTCTTCTGAAAGATACTCATAACGGAAGGATTTCAAGTAAGCAGTAACAAATGTCAATGAAGGCAAGGATTCACGATCACATTGCGTCTTCATGTGCTCATCTGCCTTTTTAACGGCCAATGCTTTCAAAACACGGTCAGCGCTGTTCAAAAAGCTCTGATTCTTGAAATCTTCCAAAATACAAGCGTATGTCATATCAGACAATGCATCACTCAATTCGCCCAACTTTTCCTTTGCTGCTGACCTACGCGCAAACGCTTTAGCGTAGAATGGGTCAAGTTCCAGAGCTGCGGTACAATCTTCGATAACATTCTCCTGTTTGTCCAAGTTTGCATAACATGCTGCACGATTACAGTAAAACACTGCGCAATTCTTTGCACCATTTCCACCAGAAACTTGACTGTAATACTGAATGGCTTTTGAGTACAGAGAAATTGCCTTTTCGAATTTCTTGCCTTGAAAATACTTATTACCACGCTGCTTGGCTTTCAGGGCCAATTCCAGCTTTCTTTCGTCAGACATTTCTTCCGGATTCTCTTCTGGGGCAGTGCCTTCCTCAGACTCGCTATTCTCTTCCGTAACTTTGTCTTGCTGCACCAATTGCGCGGCTTCTTCGTTGCTTGCCTTGTTAGATTCAGATACCAACTCTACAATAATCAGCTACACGCTCTTTAAACAAAGTTACCGTATTTCTCAGCGTCAACGGTTCCACTCTCTTTCGTGTTAACATGTTCAGAGTCAGCAGAATCGGTGGTGTCGTCGGTTCTTTTAGATTTCTTGCTGGATAATTTGGAATAGTACAGACTCAGGCCAACAGCAACAGATCCGACAGCGGTAACAGCCAGAATAACTTTCCAATGCTTCTCCACAACAGATCGCAAGGATTCTGTTGATGATGTCACGTTAGCAGCAGCCATGGCGTGTTGCTTGAATCTGCAAAAAATTCTTTGGCGATTTTTCAAAATCACCGACAATGGTTCTCGTGGAGGCAGTTGCGTTATTCGATTACGAAGCGGACGATGAAAATCATTTGTCAATTAGAGCGGGTGAAAGGCTAACCGTACTAAAGCAGGAAGATAGTGGTTGGTGGTCAGGCACGAATGATTATGGCCAAACAGGTTGGTTTCCCGCCAGTTATGTTGAACTTATCACGGCACCTTCGATTCCGGATGATCCTCCACCATTGCCTGCTGATTCTCCTTCATTTGGTGGTGTATATCTGAATCCGAGCACGCTCAGTAATAGTAAGGCACATTCGTCAGCAGCAGGAAAATATGGCGCACCAAGGCGTCTAAGCAAATTATCAACCAAAAGCCACTGGACTGAATACTCCGTTATGGAAGGCACGACTCCAACTGATACTTATGCTCATCAGTTTGATAGTAGACGTACCAGCGTGGTAAGCAAATTTTGTTGTCAACTGAATAATTATTAGGCGGATTTTGATAATGGCATGGTCGAAATTGATATGATGACCCGTAACGCTTCTCAATTAAGCTTGGCATCGGACACTCAGTCCATTAGATCACTCAAACAGCTTACTTTCAAGGATCCAGCAGCTGTGCCTGTTGCCGATGAGTATGGCAAATACACTTATGAGAACAATTTTTGGTCAGACAAGGGTGATAAATCTGGCTTTGATGTTTTAGTTTTGAAGCACAGGAACGGAAAGGAAGTTTGTAAGGATTTTGCTCATTTGATGCATGAGCGCGCACGAATTGAAGAACAATACGCTCGACAATTATTGGAGCTGGGGAAGAGTCAGCTGGGTGAGACTGAAACATCTGGTACCGCAAAAACTGCATGGAATCAGTTGAAGTTCGATATAAAAACTCAGGCTGAGTCTCGGTTAAAGTTTGCGCAGAAAATAACGGAAGAAGTGCAAAAACCAATTCTGAACTTCAAGAATGAGCAGAAGAAGATGAGAAAGAATTATGAAAATACAATTGCTGCTGATAGAAAAGTGTTGCTGGCTAAATTTGCTCTCGCTCAGAAGGCTTATAAGAATTACATTTCCAGAGCAAAAGAGGCAGATCTTGCTGAGACTCTCGTTAAAAGAGCGCAAGTCACCAATATGAATCGCAAAGATTTTATAAAGATTGAAGAGAATGCCAAGAAGGAACGAAAGAAAGCTAGCATGGCCTCTTATGATTACAAGACAGCTGTTGATGAATACGAGGAAATCAGGTCAAGATGGGAAGAAGATATGCGTAGCGCGTGCGCTGAGTTCCAATCTGCTGAAGAAGACAGAATTCAATTCCTTAAATCAGTTCTGCAGTCTTATTTGAGTGTTCAAAAGGAAGTCAACACAGAATGCAAGGAATCATCGGAAATGTGTGGACATTCTATTGAGTCAGTTTCACCTCACGTTGATATTGAAATGTTTGTAAAGACATCATTCACAGGCTCTCAAAAGCCCATCCAATTGAAGTATGAGCCATACAAAGGCGTCTCATTTTAAAATATAACTATATTACGAAAAGGTTTCTGTAAATCTAAGCCAAGGTCGAGAACTCGGAACTTTTTCCTTGCCAGAATCAACAAAGCTGAAACAATAACAGAATGCCAGTAGTATATTCCATCACATTCGCAGCTTTGGCTCTTATTTGTGCTGTATTAGTCTTTTTAACTCAGTCTAAGAAGCCACTTGGTTCTCGAGGTCAAGCGATTCCACTAAGCCCGACTGAAGTTGCTAAGAAAGCGATGTCCAAGGATGACGACGACCACCACAACGGCATGGATGATAGCAGCGATTATATCAAGTTTAGAAACAACTATTTACTGGTATATCTTTGTATGATGATGGCAGACTGGCTACAGGGTCCTTATGTCTATGCGTTGTACAAATCTTACGGTTACGGCTTGGAGGAGATCGGAATCCTCTTCGTTGTTGGTTTCTTGTCAAGTGCAGTATTCGGAACAGTGATTTCTTCCTTGGCTGATAAGTATGGAAGAAAGAAGATGGCTGTTCTGTTCAGTTTGATTTATACGGCATCATGTTTCACTAAATTCTCATCAAACTTCCTCGTGCTTTTGGTTGGTAGGCTGTTGGGCGGTATCGCAACGTCTTTGCTCTTCAGTGTATTCGAAGCTTGGATGGTTGGGGAACACAACAAGAGAGGATTTTCTCCTGAGCTTTTATCAGACACGTTCTCCAAGGCAACTTTTGGTAATGGAATAGTTGCAATTGTTAGTGGTCTTATGGCAGATACTTCGGTCTATGCTTTGGGTACTCTGGTTGCTCCCTTTATGCTTTCTGCAGTATTTCTTTTGTTTGGAGGCACGATAGTGTCCAAAGTTTGGAATGAGAATTACGGCGAGGAACCTGCAAGCGTTAACCAAGGAAATGATTTGACAATCTGGAAAGGATTCCAAATGATACTGAAAGATTTCAAGATTCTACATACTGGAGTTATTGTGTCGTTGTTTGAGGGCACAATGTACACATTTGTCTTTTTATGGGGCCCAGTTCTTGAGAAAGATCAAGCTGGTAATTCTTGAAGATTATGTTTGTTGATATTAATTTGTCTAGGCGAGATTCCTTTTGGGTTGATTTTTGCAACATTTATGGTTTGTATAATGATCGGTTCCATGTTATACAAAATTGCGACCCAAAACGGTTACACTGCTGAGCAATTGACTCAACGTAATTATTCTCTTTGTCTATCTATGTTAATCTTGTAAGCAATATTATTATTGGCAATCGTTGCGTTCTCTTTGCAGGTGTTCTTCAACAATCACCTTGTGTCATTTTTTGCTTTCAATCTATTTGAGTTATGTTGCGGTTTTTATTTCCCTATGGCTGGAGTTTTAAGAAGCAGATACGTTCCAGAAGAGGCCCGTGCGACAATCATGAATCTTTTTAGAGTTCCGTTGAATTTAATTGTGGTCATAGTTCTAACAAATGTCTCTACGTGGTCCCACAAACTTATATTTACTCTTTGCTCTTGTCTTCTAGGACTTGCTTTGTTATCTGCAACGGCTTTAAAGCTGAGAAGCAAATAAATGGATCAAAGTTGAAACTGTTTGAAGCTGAAGGAAAACTGTGGTTGCTGAATCTGTTTTAATTGTTAAACGTGACAAAATATTAAGCTGTTAATATCTTCTTGGCGGAGGAGCTCCATAACCACGGTCTGCTGGGGCGTACCTGTCAATATGCGGAGGACCGCCACCACGACGGTCATCATATCTTCTTTCGCCCCTGTAATAGTCATCGTATCTTGGTCTATCATCACCACGACGAGGTGGGTAATATTCCCTTTCATATTTGTCATAGCCCCTGCCATATCTGCTATCATGGCGCGATGGTGGTCCACCACGATAGTAAGGATCATGCCTAGTAGATCTCCCAAAATATCTTCCTGGTGTTGGACTTCTTGGGCGTGTCCTTTTAGCCTTTTGAACAGTTATCATTTTACCATTGACTTCACTCTGGTCCAATTTAATTAGTGCAGCTTCAGCCTCTTCAGCAGTAGCAAAAGTAACAAAGCCAAAACCACGAGAAACGTTATCATTTGGATCGCAAACCACTTTGACGTGTTCAATAGACCCAAATGAACCAAAAATTTCCTTAAGCTCTGGCTCTCTGGTGGCCTGGTCTAACCCAGTGACGAACAATGTGTTTCCTTGTCCGGATGATGAACCTAATCGAAAATAAGGAACGGATAATGCTTTAACAAAATAATACCGTTGGCGCTAGATGGATTCTGGCCATTGGTGCTGCCTTCATCCTTCATTTGAACATCATCGGAAGGTTTTGAAGGCGAGGCGCTCCGTTTAACAGGAGATTTAGATCGGCTCCTTTTAGGATCTTCTTCGATGCTTCTCTGTGGTGCTTCTTCTTCTACAATATGTAAGGAATGTCTGTTAATTTATTGTGAAGAACCTTGATGTTGCATTTGAACTTCTTCTTTATCCCCCTCCATGCTCAGCATTAAGAAAAACGATTGCGTGCCAGAAGTTTGACACTCGCGCCAACAGGAAACATGGGCATAGGGTCTCATAGCTACGCGAACTTAACTTCCCACTCAAGCAGTCTGTCGCTTTTAAACTTGAAACTCAATTTATTGCCGTATGTCTTATCGCTATTATGTCGTGGAGTAGTTATCAAAAGCCAATTAAAGTTCGATGTCGCTGTGATGGTGCAACATGTGATATTTCAAACCATTCGAGTTTCTGTATCTTTTGGTACACCCTTCTACATGACAAGCGTATGGTTTTTCTGTTGGATCTTCTTTCAAAGCTTTCAGTAATCTTTGAGCAAGCTCGCGTTCTTCTGGCGTGTGTGAGTGTTCAATGTGGTACTTTAAGCCATTCTGGTTTCTATAAACCTTTGGACATCCAGGAATTAAGCAACAATAATTCTTTGCCTTCTCCTTGATCTCAGTTGTGATCCTTATTTCTTCACCAGTAACAGGATCTGTCGCAGTTGGTACCATATTGTGGACGTTCTCTGCAGGAAAAGAGTAAACACTTGTAACAGATCTTCCACCAGCCCTCTTTTTCATTTGTTTAATGTACTTCAAGTAAGCCAACTCGGGATCCTTTTCATACTCGAGAATATCGTCTTCATCAGAAGTCAAGCAAGACGGAGCAACAGTCATTAGAGTGGACTCTTCAGATGCAGAGACGTTTCCTGAACCACTCATTTCAATGTAATGCTGAGCATGATCTGCATCAAACGTAACATCATCGTCAAATTGAGCCATTTCATCAGATAAATCGTGAGACAATTTCTGCTTCTTAACATACGCATCATTGAAAGCAACAGCCTCTTCTGTGGCAATGTTAGAAGGCGCGTTATTGTAGTAACACAATGAAGATAAAGAGTATGTAGTGGGTGTGTTGGCAAATGTGAAGTAAGGACCACTGTGTTTCTCCAACTTGCAACTATCCAACTGACCAGGCTCAACAAGGAACTCAGTCTTTGTTTGAACCTTCAGAATGTTCTCCTTCTCTGTGTCACTATCGGATGTGTTCTTTGACGAAGCCTTGCGTGTTTTCGAGCCAGAGTCTTTAGATTCAGGAGCACCAGCAGCGTTGAATGGATCGTCAACGTAGACGTGATGATTTTCAAAGTGTTCCAGCAAATCATGCAAGGAGCTCAAGCGAAGAGCGCAACACATGAAATTTTGGCAAAACTGGTTTGTAAGTTGGATCATTCTTTCGTGCTCTTCTTGATCAGATGAAGATAGAGTTGTAGTATCGCTTGTCTTGCGCTTGAGTGTGTCTTTTGATAAAGTCTGAAGTTGAACCATCAGTGTTGAATTAAAAGTTGTTTTTTGCTCCAGGGGTGTATTTTTCTTTTTGAGGAGGTTGAGCACGCGAACGCTTTCGAGCTTTTGATTGGCTCTTGGTGAGGTTTCATGTGTTCGCGCTATAAGATGTACCCCTGATTATGGCGTTGGTTTCAGATAAATTCGCTGACTCAGTAAGCCCTCAGCAAATTACGACTGCTTCGTTGGTTTGATCTGATTAGGTAAGCCGCGTCCAAACATCGCTTCACCTTCAAAGAAATCGTTTATTGAAGACATATTCAACAAATTGCTAGTATGATCATTAATTGTCTGAGTTTGACTTGACTGCCTTGATATCAGCTTCAACCATCTCCTTGACTAAAGAATCAAAATCAACCTTCTTCTTCCATCCGAGCTTCTTCTGTGCTTTAGCTGGATCTCCCAACAATAACTCTACTTCTGTTGGTCTGTAGTAACGAGGATCAACCTTCACACGGACCTTTCCAGTAGCAGCATCCTTACCGACTTCCTGTTCATCTTTTCCTTCCCAACTAGAACATTAAAACGAATTAAAACAAACTTACATAATCTTGACACCAACATGAGAGAATGACTTTTCAACAAATTCACGAACAGTGTGCATTTCTCCAGTAGCCAAAACAAAGTCATCAGGCTTCTCCTGCTGCAACATCAACCACATGCCTTCAACGTAATCTTTTGCATGTCCCCAATCTCTCTTTGAGTCCAAGTTACCCAAGTAGAGACAGTCTTCCTTGCCCAAGTGAATAGATGCAACAGCCCTGCTGATCTTTCTTGTGACAAAAGTACGACCACGACGAGGACTTTCGTGATTGAACAGAATACCGTTACAAGCAAACATGCCGTATGCTTCACGATAATTAACAACAATCCAGTAAGCGTACATCTTTGCAACACCGTAAGGAGAACGAGGATAAAAGGGAGTAGTTTCCTTCTGAGGCACTTCTTGAACTTTTCCGTACAACTCAGAAGTAGATGCTTGATAGAACTTGACATGGTTGGTAAGACCACAAGTACGAATAGCATCCAATAGACGCAATGTACCAAGAGCATCAACTTGACCAGTGTATTCTGCCATATCGAAGGAAACCTTGACATGAGACTGAGCAGCCAAATTGTAAATCTCAGTAGGCCTGACTTGACTAATAATGTGGACCAAGCAAGTGGAGTCAGTTAAATCTCCGTAGTGCAAAATCATCTTTGGCTCTAAAACAAATTGAAGAAGTAATCAGTCTTCATCGCATCATAGAGCGAAACATACTTTGATGCTGATCTGCGTACAAGTGCTCAATACGGGAAGTGTTGAAACTAGAGGAACGACGAATAATTCCATGGACAACATAGCCCTTTCCCAAAAGAAACTCAGTCAAGTAACTACCATCCTGACCAGTGATACCTAAAAGCCAATTGAGTTTAACAGAAGCACAAGCAAAAAAAGAGTTACCAGTGATCAAGGCAACCTTGCGATTAGGATCCCAATTAGCTGCAGCATCAATTTGAGCATGAAATGAATTGTCTGACATTTTCCACTGTAATTTTTAATAGAATGATGAGAAGAATCGATTTCTGTCTGAGCGACTGGAGAGAGCCGAGAAGATCGTTTCGCGCTTTCAGTCGCTTGCCAACAACAACAACAACGCAACAACGCAAAACAGGCAAGCGCGAATAATCCCGGTTAACTAGAAGGCTTTACTTAGGTGATATCTATTTCTAATGAGACGCGGGAGCTCATAAATCACCCAGCCTTCTTTCTCGCTCGACCTGAAACTATCTGAGCTGTCGTTGTTGCCGTGCTTTTCACTTCAATTTTCCAAATGACGACAGACAGTTTATTCAAATTATCTGCAGAAATAACTGCGCATGACCAAGATGTAATTTTTATTAGAAAGTTTTATAAAGTAACTTTTCTTTAATAAAAAGGTCAGGGCTCTGTGCCTTGTGGACTCGAACACTTTTGCTTCAGCTTCCAGAGACAAACTCATTCACATTTGGCAATTAAACTCGCAGTCACCAGCGGAATATGAAAGAATAGGAACTTTGGCAGGTCATACGAACTTTGTTTCTTCTTTGGCTCTTTTGAATGAAAATGTTTTACTGTCTGGAGGTATTCCTTCTTCCTTTATGAAATCTTTTAAACTGTTTTGCAAATTAAGGAATGGATAAATCTTGTAAAATGTGGAATTGGAAAACAGGCGAATTATTAAAAGAATTAAAAGATCATCAGGATAATGTCTGTGCGATGGCTGTTTCTGCTAATCAGTCAATGTTTGTTACATCTTCCTGGGACAAGACTGCTCGCGTTTATTCTGCAGATGGGAAATTTGTGGCTGAACTAAAAGGGCACTCAATGGCTGTTTGGAGTTGTATATTCCTGCCCAATGATGATATTGTTACAGGTAACTTTACACCTCGCTGTCTGACTGATTTTGGGGTTTAGCTTCTGCTGATAAGAGTATTCGCCTGTGGAAAGGTTTCAAGTGTCTTAAAGTTATTGAAAATGCTCATAATGATGTTGTGCGTTCATTGAAGCTTTTTAAAGGAGATCTTTACTCCTGTTCGAATGATGCCAGTTTATGTCGTTGGGATTTGTCTTCTGGTTCTGGTGCTGATTTGGTGAAGAAGGATACATTGTATGGGCATCAGTCTTTTATGTATTGTCTAAGTGGTTCTGATAAATTCATTGCGTCATCATCAGAAGATAAAACTGTTCGTGTTTGGGATGGTAAGAACTGTTTTCAAGTTATAAGGGTTCCTGCGACATCCATTTGGTGTTGTCTGTTTCTGAAAAATGGAGACATCTGTGCAGGATCTAATGATGGCAAGATCCGAGTGTTCACGCAGGCTGCTGATCGAGCAGCACAATTGAACATTCTTCAGAAATACGAAGAGGCATTGGATGCAATGACAATCAATGAGAAAGAATTGGGTCAACAAATTAACAAAGAGAAGCTTCCATTCGTTGAAGATTTATTGGCAGAAAGTGGCAAGAAGGAAGGAGAAGTAAGAATGGCAAAATCCAGTGATGGAGGTGTTGATGCTTACCAATGGTCTACAGGACAATGGATTAAAATTGGTCAAGTAGTTTCTGCTGTTGGTTCAGGCCAAAAGAAAATGCATGAAGGAAAAGAGTATGATTATGTTTTTGATGTTGATATTCAAGAAGGAGCACCGCCATTGAAGTTATGTTACAATACTGGAATGAATCCTTTTGCTGCTGCTCAAGAGTTTATATATCAGTATGAATTGCCTCAGACTTATTTAGATCAGATCGCCAATTTCATTATAACTAATGCTAATGTACCTGCTACTATTGGCGAGGGAAATTCTGGCTACAGTGATCCTTACACTGGTGCAAGTAGATATGTTCCATCTGGTGCAACTCAAACTACAACCGTAAAACAAGACTACGTTTCTTCTATTTTCCCATCTGGTCCGCAGTCTTATTTGGCATTCAAGGGTATCAATTTGGATGCCGTTCAAAAGAAGATATCACAATTGTTTGAAGCAACTCCAGAGATTTTAAGCACTTCAGAGAAAATCGTATCCAGACTAAAGGAAAACAAAGTAGATAAGCAACTCACCGCAGGACTTGTTTCATTGATCACAAAGTCGGCACAAGATTTGCGTTTTCCTTTTATTGATCTATTAAGATTTGCTTGTTCTTTTGGTTGCGAGATTGTGGAGAATGACATGACAGTATTAACTCAGCTATTGAGAGAAGAATCCAACCAGATCAATCTAGTTCTGTTACTTAGACTCGTTTGTAATGTGTTTGAACACGAGAATGGAAGATACTTGATGGATACTTTCTTTGAACCGATTAATGAAGCAATGCTTAACAATTCATTACTAAACAGGATATTCGCAGGACAAGTTGAAGCAAACGGAAGTATAAAGAATGTTCAACTGGCTTACGTGACATTCTTTATGAACAGTACTGTATTCTTGTGTCATCACGAAAAGGCTGGTTCTAGTTCTTCAAATAACAGCAAAGACCAGATCAATTCCAGATCTCTTGCGCTTTTAATGATGATACTCAATTCTACAGCTGCCGCAGGAGTAGATGAAGAGTGTTACTATAGAGTTGCTGTTGGCATTGGTAATCTATTGACGCTAAAGAATCCAGAAATTAAAGATCTTCTTAAACAAAGCCAAATTATTGAGAAATTCCCATCCTCATCGGATAGAATCGCGAATTTAGTGAAAGAATTGACAAAATTAACTGCTTAAGACTTTGAGGGAACAATAAAGAGATTTGAAACAGTTCTATTAGGTGCCTTTCAGGATGATCAGAACGACGACGATTCTGTTGTAAAGAGCGTATTGAAGCCAAGGATGGAGGAGTAAAAGAAAACTGCACTGGCTAAAGCTAAGCCCATTGCTGAACTGCCTACGTAAATGATCAGACTTGAAGAGCAATTAGGGAGATGTTACCGATGATATCCACATGAGCCATAACTAGAATAACTCCAAATCCACTAACTACAAATACACTTGTCACAAAGTATCCCCAGTCTTTTCCAGCTGAACTATCATCCATAGAAAATACATCATCACTTTGGCAACATTGTCCAGTGAAAAGATATGAAGGCAGTGGACTCAGTAAGAATGGAATGAGTGCGAACATTGGATTCCAATTATTGTATAAAGCACATGACAGAATAAGAAGCAGAATGCCAAGGGACATTGCAAATGCCAGGCCGATTATGTACTTCAATTCGGCTCCCATCTGAAGATCTCTTTGAAGTGATTCTTTGGATTACAACTGTAGTCAGGGATCAATATGTCAAATAACGCGCAGGAGATTTCAGCGAATGCTCAAGCTGTACAGATACCTGAGAATTTCACTATTGGCATTATTGGTTTAGGTACATGTTTATTGAAGTGTCGCTGTGCTAAATTGCTTTCTAATTAGGCGATATGGGAACATTGTATTTGCATCACTTTAACAAGGCTGGCATTAAGGTGTCTTTCTAACTTGGGCTACAATGCTTACTTTAAGACTTTTGTTTGTGACTTACCTTCAAAGTATGAAAGCATCAAGGCGAAATACCCTTCAGAAGAATTTCCTCTGGTTCGCGTCGTTAAAGATGGACATGACGTTTCAAGGCATTCTGATTATATCATTTACTCTGTCGAGACTGAGAACTTGGATAGATGTGTGTCGATGTATGCGAAATCCTCCAAGGTTTGTTCGATCGTTGCGTCTCAAAGCTCCGTAAAGCATCCCGAACTGGAAACTTTCAATGCGCATCTTCCGGAAGATGTTGAAATCGTGTCATTGCATTCCTTACACGGACCTTCACTATCTCCAGAAAATCAGCCTTTGATACTTGTTCCTCACCGTTGTTCTGTTGAGTCTAAATTGTTAATCAGAACTGTATTGGAGAAGAGTTTAAGAAGCAAAGTCACGGAGTTATCTTCTCTTAAACATGATGAAATGACTGCTGATACACAGGCAGTTACTCATTTAGCTTATTTAAGTATGGGTACAGCGTGGTTTCGATCAGGTATGTATCCGTGGTTAAATCAAACATACACTGGAGGAATTGATAATGTTAAAGTAATGATGGCATTGAGAATTTACAGTAACAAGTGGCATGTTTATGCTGGCTTGGCTATTTACAATCCCGCAGCTCAGAGGCAGATTCAGCAGTACGCTCAGTCTGTTCTGGAACTGTTTAAATTGATGATAACGGAAGATAAAGAAGCTTTTAAGGGAAGGATACTTGCAGCGAAACAGAAGCTATTTTCAAATGCAACGAATGATAGGATTCTACTTAGTGATGACTGGTTGAACCAATTCTCTCTTGGATCTGTTCCGAAAGGCGTCAGAAAACCAAATAGCCATTTAAGTCTGTTAGCAATGGCCGACTCATGGTGTCAGCTCGGAGTTAATCCATATGATCATATTGTATGCCAAACGCCTCCTTTTAGATCATGGCTAGGCATTACAGAATATCTTTTCCGTTCAGAAGAATTGTTGAATGAGAGCATCAACGCAGCCTTGTTCGATAAATCTATTAGAGCAGATGATTTAGAATTCATGAGAGCGACTCAAGGCTGGTCACATACAATTCTACTCAAAAGTATGGATGGCTACAAGGCTAGATTTGAGGAAACTAAAAATTTCTTTGAAAGCACAGGAATAATTGATCAGGGCAAAAAGATGAGCACAAAGATGCTTGAAATCATCACGAGGAAATACAGAGATGAATTATCTATTGTTTGAGATTATTTAATTAGTATTCTTTTTGGATTTCTTTGTGACATGGAAGACTCTTATAGACATGTAGTTGCTGATTTGACTCATGACTGAAAAGCAAAAGTGTGAGTGAACAGCAACTGATACAGACAATAAAGTGTAAATAATCTGAACATGTGAGAGATGAGCTTCAAGATTGATGAATGCAATAGCACCCAAAATCAAATAATACGGCGTGTACAGGGGAATATCATCATGAACAACATGAGCAACTATTAATCTTCCAACCATATTAGCAGATGCCATTCCTGTAGCAAGAATGAATTCAGCCAAGTACTTTTCCTGAATAAAAGGATATTTTTGAAGGATAATATAACTTAGAGTGAGACATGTAAGCATTGGAATAAGACCCAAGAATGTGCTGATAAAAGACTTTCCTTGAGCTCTTACTGCGCCGTATACATTAAATAATGAAACGATCAAACTACCAACCACAGGAATTAACATTGTCAGAACAAATAATTCGTTCCATTTCATCACTGAACCATTTAGCAGCCAGCTTGAAACATACGGAATCTTTTCAATAATCATTTGAACTTCTGGAAAGACATTCTGTGACCAAATCCCTGGTCCAAAAAAGAATGAAACGATGAAAACCATCACCAAGAAGAGGACACCTTCAACAGGTCCATTAATGTATCCCAAATACAAAACTCCGGTATAATATTCTTCCCAAGTAGTAAGAAAAAAGTTGAGAGTTGTTGCCATGACAGAAAGTAAAGCCCAATTAGACGTGCCAAGATCCATAGCAGATATCGCCAAAACAGCACCGAGCGATGTATTCAACGCATCACAGCCATGATCAAACAATTGCCCAAGTGGAGATGATGTTCCTGTACGTCTGGCCTGTTTGCCATCAATCGCATCCAAAGCTTGATAAGTGAATAAGCCAATACCAAATGTCAAATACATCCAATTTGGGCATGGAACATTCAAATCTCCGGAAACAAGAAAGAAACAAGCAACATTGAATATAATGCAAGAGAATCCCAAAAGAGTTATCAGATTTGGTCTATACAAGTTAGCCTGTTATCATCAACTAATAAAAGCATTACGCCATCCATAGAGGAAACAAAGTAACAAGCCACGACCAGAAGGGCTGCAGAATGTAATTCGCAATTGGAGACTTATCAGACGCTGCGTATTTGTATTTGTACAAGTTTGGCAGAAGGTGCGGTTTGATGTACGCCATTTCAGTGTATTCGGAAGAAAAGAAAGTTTCAAAGTCGCAGCGATTGATGATTCTCGCAACGTTGCACAATAATCTTTTGCTTCAACAAATTGAAAGAATAGAACAATTATGCCTTCTATAAGAATAGAAATAATTCTAAATTCAAACCAGAAGCAGAAAACATTGCTGCTTTATGATGTGAATGCTAAAAATTTCTTTGCTGCGGTGGAAAAGCACGCCAAGAACAAGCTTCGAGTTAAGAGTGTTAAGCGGATATTTGATAAGAATGGCAGAGAACTTGATAAAGATTTCAGGCCACAGGAAAATATGATCATTTATGTATCTGCCACCGGTGAAGATTTTATTGGTAAAGTCGAAGCTACTGACGAAGCAAAGACTAAAGCTTCTTGGTCTGTGATTGCTGAAAAAGCTTTCGTGGAAGATGAAGCCGTTAAGCAACTGGAAAGAACCGTTAACTGTCTTAAAGGAATGATAAAAGCGTGTGGTATGCCCGATCTTCATCCAGGAAAGACTTATCCTATTGGGGCTGCATTTGTTTCTGAAGGGATCATTTATCCTGCGCTAATTGGTGGCGATATTGGTTGCGGAATGTTATTATGGGGACTTCCATTACGCTCTGACATTGATGCACGTAAAGTTGCTCAGAAATTGAGAGGTATTGAAGGCCCTTATGATCTCAAGGCTGTTCGAGATTTACTTCAGGAGAAAGGAATACTTGAGACAGGAGCATTCGATTCTTCGCTGGGCACAGTTGGGGGAGGAAATCATTTTGCTGAACTTCAGTCAATTGAGAAGGTTGAGGATCAAGAAGCATTCGAAGCGTTGGGTTTAAGCAAAGATTCTCTGTATCTACTTGTACATTCTGGCTCAAGAGGATACGGACAAAGTATTCTTGATGAGCATGTTTCAGCGAAAAAGAATGAAGGTTTAGTTGAAGGAAGCACTGATGCTGCAGAGTACATCAAGAAACATGATAATGCATGTAATTGGGCTTCTGCCAATAGGGATCTGATATCACAACGAGTATTCGATTGTTTGGGTATTGAAAGATCTTCTGCAAAGAAAATTTTGGATGTGTGGCATAATAATGTCGAAAAGTTGGCTGGAACATCAAGTGAGAATGGATCACATCAATGGATTCATCGCAAAGGTGCTGCTCCAAGTGATAAAGGTCTTGCTATAGTACCTGGTTCAAGAGGCGCATTCTCGTATCTATTGCAACCTACTGGAGATCAGACTCGTAACTGTTTCTCTTTGGCACATGGAGCTGGACGTAAATTAACACGATCTAAAGCTAATTCCAGTCTGCGCAATAAGTTCAAAGACAAGCAAGACCAGCTACAAGAAACAAAACTAGGCAGTATTGTTATTTGTGAAGATAAAGATTTGCTGTATGAAGAGGCACCAGAAGCGTACAAAGATGTGGAAGATGTTGTTCATGATCTATTGCCGTTTTCTAAGATCATCTGTATACTTAGACCACTAGTCACTTACAAAGTCCGTTCAGAATAAGTTTTATTACTGTTGCAAGGAAATGGACTTTTTTTAATTCAACGAACTTCCTATGAAACTGATTGCTGTTATTGGCGCCACGGGAACAGGAAAATCCCAGCTCTCAATAGAACTATGTCGCGCATTCAATGGTGAAGTGATAAATGCTGATCTTGTTCAAATGTACAAACGATTACCGACATTCAGCAATAAACTATCAGTCCAGGAACGTCAAGGAATCAAGCATCATTTATTCGATTGTATGGATTCTCCGATTTTACCTCTGAACGCGGAAGGAAGCAAAGATGTCGCGGAGTATACAATGAAGAATTTCATTCAGGATGCAACTAATACAATTAAAGATATTCATGGTCGTGGTAAAATCCCAGTGATTGTTGGTGGAACACATTATTACATTCAGTCGCTGTTATTTAATGATCATCATGTTCCTGAGCCTACGGAAAGAACTGAAGCTGAACTGAAGCAGAATACGGAATTACTTGATCAAGTACAGAATGTGCTAAGAAACCAAAACACAGAAGAATACCACAAGATTCTGCAAATCATTGATCCAAAGATTGCACTGAAATATCATCCAAATGACACGAGGCGTACCAGACGACTACTGGAAATCTTTATAGAACAGAAGGGCATGAAAACACCATCGGAATTGTATCAAGAACAGAAACAAACACCAAGATTTTCATCTTCGCTGATATTCTGGTTGCACACTGAAAGAGACAGCCTGGTAAAGAGACTAGATGATCGATGTGAAGCAATGCTGGATAATGGCCTGAAAGAGCTACAAGAATTTGTTGATAGTTTGAGCATAGATTTACGCCAAGTTGATCTAACAAAGGGAATATTCCAAGCCATTGGTGTACAAGAATTCACTGAGTATCTCTATGCCCAGGATGAT